>VMDO01008379.1:0-84441 GCA_007922755.1 Pedetes capensis
GAGGAAGGGGAGGGGGAGGGGGAGGGGAAGGAGGAGGAGAAGAAGAAGAAGAAGGCGGCAACCTACTCCTTCACTGTCTCAGCAAAGCCAAAATAAATTGTCCAAATTGCAAACTACATTGAAATTCTCTGTTCTTTTCTTTCAGCTACCTTCATAAGGATAACAAACTCAAGTCCATGGTCCCTGCATTCACATGCTCTCACTGCTCAGTGCCCGGGCTTAGTCATTAAATACAAGTTTTGTTGTTGTTGTTAGGTGCCATCGAGTTGAGTCCGACTCATAGCGACCCTCACAGGGTTTTCAATGGCTGACTGTTTCAGCATTGCCTTGGGAGTGTGTTCCCACGTCCTTCTCCCATTTTGCGGTGCTGGGAATCGAACTCAGAACCTCAGAGACTGCAGAGCAGCGCTCTACCAACTGAGCTAAATCCCAGCCCCATACAAGTTTTAGGCAGTCATAAAATCTTGAAAACTCCAAAATCTTTAGGGATCAAATATGAAATGACATTCTATTACATGGGAACTATTATCCCAAGGCCTGTGGCCCTTTCTTTCTTTCTTTCTCTTTCTTTCTTTTGTTTTTCCCTCACAGTACTGGAGGTTGAACTCAAGACCTCACACATACTTTGCAAGCACTCTACCACTGAGCTGCACCCTTAGCCCCTTTTTTAAAGTTTTTTATCTTGAGACAGAGACTCAATAAATTGTACAGGCTGCCTCTGGCCTTGAACTTGAAATCCTCCTGCCTCTGCGTCCTGAGTTTCTGGGAGTACAGGTATGCATCACTCCACTCAGCCGGTGGCTATTTCTTAAAGGGCACTGACAGGCTGGGAAAGAAAGAAAGATCTAATCTGCTTTTATTTATTTATTTATCCCATGACTGCAGGATAGAGCCAAAGGCCTTGGACATACTTTGCAAGTACTGTACCACTGAGCTGTTCTCCCAGTCCCTTTTTTATATTTTATCTTAAGATAAGGTCTCCCTAAACTACATAGGCTGCCTGTGGCCTCAAACTTTCAATCTTCTTACCTCAGCCTCCCAAATCATTGAGATTACAGACATGCATTTTCCTCTCCCAGTCTCTATTTGTTCTTATGTTTTTAAATTTTGTTCTGTCTTGTCTTTTTGAGATAGGGTTTCACAACTCTGGCATGAAACTATGTACTTCAGGCAAGCCTTGAACTTGAAGCAATTTTTCTGTCTCAGCCTCTAGAATGCTGGGATTACAGCTATGCACCACCATTCCCACCTAGCCTGCCTTTAGAACAAGATCATTTTTACATGACATTTGGTTATAAAATGTACACTGGCCTTCTATTTATATTCGATAAAATATCTTTTATGCATATTTCAGAATTTTTTAAAATAACATTCAGCTTCTTCAATCACCAGTGCTCAGAAAATAAAGCAACTTTCACAGAACAAAGTAATGCAGACAAAGCGAGCAATGCACACCAATGATGGAGTGAGCACTCCCTACTCCCCCATTCAGTCTCTGGAGGCTGAAGAAAATGGGGACCATACTCTAGCAGGGAAAACCCTGTAGAGATGGCAGCACCACTCTAGTAAGGCATAACACACCACACAGCAAAGGTTTTAAAAATTTGACAAACTGCAGTGATTTACAAGGCACTCTGATTTTTAAAGTCAGCATTACATCCAGAACCACGAAAAATGAAAACTCTTTGAGACGCGTTTCCAGAGATTTACAACCAGTGAGTGATCGAGAAAAGGAAGAAGATTAGTGTTTAGATTTTCTATCAAAACACAGAATCGGAAGAGATTTTTAACACCAGCCACTTCCTTCACAAATTTGAAAAAAGTCAACTGACAATTTTCCTGGTTTTTCATGACCATCAAGATCCAGACCCCTCCCAAATCTGCCACTACACAGCTCTGTCATGTAAATCCTATGTTGAAAAAGAAGTGGTTTCAGGGAAAGACTTTATTGTTGCTGTATGCAGAGATAAAAAAGGCATGGAAAGAAAAAAGCACTCTAAACTCAAAAGCAGTTGGTGTCATGGGTAAAATCAGTTTGATTTGTTACTTGTTGTTAGGTGCCATTGAGTCGTGTCTGACTCACAGCGACCCTCATAGGGTTTTCAGTGGCTGATTGTTTTGGGATTGCCTCAGGAGTGGATTGCTATGTCCTTCTCTAATTTTTGCGGTGCAGGACCTCAGAGACTGCAGAGCAGCGCTTTACCAACTGAGCTAAATCCCAGCCCTGATTTGTTAATATTAAGTACACAAATTTGCTACTTACATATGGAATGATCAGGCATTTGTCTTGATAGCATACCTACATTTTCATCACTGAGGATAAAAAAGATACTCATTTTAATAAATCCTGGCCTATTAACTCTAGGTAATAAGAGTTCTGGAAGTTCACACTTGGTTATAACTTCAAGTCTCTAAGAAATTTTTAACAGAAGAGGTTACAAACAGGACATGATGTTCCCAAGACAGTAAAGGAAGGGATTCTGTAAAATGACATGGGGATGCGGCATGGCACAGGAAGCCTAATAGAAAGAACATTAGCTCTGGTGTAAGATCCAAAGAGAGTGAAGCCAGGTAGCATGGGCACAGAATAGCTGACAGCTCACACCTCTTCATAACTCTATGACCACACTTTCATAACAGAAAACAGTCTCCATATTTATATCAAGGAAATCATCAAATTCAATCAGAACTATTTAATTCAGAAAGCTCTTTATCAGTCATTTACCACTGCCTAGTTCTGAATTACAATGATAAGTGATAATCTCCCACTAATATAATAGAAGGTTATTATGGACCTCAAAGGACTAATATGAGGCCAGCACTGTAGCACATTCCAGTAATCCCAGCAACTCAGGAGGCTAAGGCAAAAGGATCACAGGTTTGAAGCCAGAGATAGCCTATGCAATTTACCAAGACCCTGTCTCAAAACAGAAAAATAAAAATGGGGCTGGAGGTGCAGCTCAGTTGTAGAACACTTCCTTACCATGCACAAGGCCCTGGGTTTAATGTGCTCCCCTACTCTCACACAAAAAGGGTATGAAAATTAAAATAATAGAGTGCTTAGCAGACATATGAGAATACTAAAGAGCTATGACTATTATTACTTCCAAGAATTGCTGTCAGCTGGGTGTGGTGGTGCACATCCACAATTCAAACACTTGAATGTAATTCAAACACTTGGGAGGCTGAGGCAGGAAGATAGCAAGCCTGAGCTACACAGCAACACTCTGTCAAAAAAACAAAAACAAAAACAAAAACAAAAACAAAAAAACCAACAGAGTCCCCATCAAGTGTGTGCATCACAGATTATCAACCTCTAAAAATCTCACTAATAATGAGGTCTCCTTAATGGTATGACCAGAATTAGTAATAACATTCAAATAGTTCAACATTAGCCAGATTAGCAGCGGAGCTTAGGAACAGACAGACAAATGAAAAGGAACAAAGTTATGGTCAAGAGGCTGGCAAAGCATGCAGATTTGCCAGAGAAATCAGCACAGGATGGAAAGGCATCAGGTGGCATTCATTCCAAGCCTCCTATAGGAAATAGACCTATGCTAAGTTTTGTGCCTTTATGGTTTCTTACATATTTCAAATATACTGTCATTATGTAAGCAATGACAATGATGGTATACTGGGAAGTGGTCGCACGCATGGCATCAGAGGTATTAACAACAACATATTTCTTCATCCACAACACCATATACAGATACCCAAGTGACAAATCTACAAAGTCTAGGATGGACTGAAACCATCATTTAATACAGTAGCAACACTCACTCATTAACAGAATTTCAGCAGGGCAAAAAGAACATAATTACACACACACACACACACACACACACACACACACACACACACACACACACAATTTCTGTGGCCCTATAAGAAAATTATTTCCTAGCTAGATATCTGTGTAGTATATGTGTATGCACACACACACACACACACACACACACACACACACACACATGCATGAAGTCTCTACAGAATCAAGTAACTTCACACTCATACTGAAATAGCTGCCAGTGGCCACCATCCCTCACTGCCTCCCACCTCTGCCAGATGGCATATTTCCTATTTTGTTCCTTCTTACTGAGAATTCCCTCATCTTCTGCAATTTTATAATCCACATTTTTATTCTCCTCTACTTAATGAGAGCCTAAGATAGGTTTTCCAGCAGTAGAACAGGCAGCGGCACAAAGAAGAAGAGAATGAATAAATTTAAAAAGCACATTGAACCCCATCATCAACCAGCTGCAGTCTCCAATGACCACACCAATCCCCCCACACTCTACCCACCCATATCAAACCGTGGCTTTCTTTTTCAAAGATGTTTGTGAAAGCCTTACACTGTGAGGACATCACGAGGATTTGTTTTTGTCTAAGACTTATATTAATCTAAACCCATCCATTATCTGCCAGAAAACAAAATCCCAAAGTGTTTAAAATTGTAAGTACCCTGGCTATTTAAAGGAATATAAAGATCTTTAGAGCAGTATTTTTCAACTTTGGTTGCACATTAGAATTCACTAAGAGCTTTAAAATTCCCTTTGAGTCATCTGTACCTCTGGCCCATGACAAGACTCTCCAGAGCTGGGGCTCAGTCATGGGTAAATTTTAAAAGCCAACCAGGTAATCCCAATGTGCAGCCAGGGTTTAGAGCACTGCTCCAGACTGGCTGGCTCTGACACTCTGCTTTACGCCAACGATTCTCAACCTAGCCATGTATTCCCAGATCCTCCTGGGAGGTTTTTAAACAGGATGCTCAGTCCCACCCTAAACCAACTAAATTAGAATCTCTGGGGATGGGAACCTAGTATGAGAAAGCTTTCCCACAAGATACCAAACTGAAGCTACGGTTAAAAACCAACGCTCAACTACAGATACTCAGCTTTGTTTTAGGAATTTCTGAAACGATTATAAATTTCCTTCTTTTAGACTTACATTTATATCATTTTTAGTAGCATTAAAGTTCCTTTGGGAACTTTAAAATCACACAGTTGCTTCAAAACAGACTTGCAACAGAAAAACTCTGAGATTATGTTCATATCAGCTATTTATTGGCAGGCATATTAGTTTCCTGGGGCTACCTTACCAAGTACCATGTTCTAGGCAGTTTATAAGAGAAATTTATTCTCTCATGGCTCTAGAGGCTGAAAGTCCATAATCAAAGTGTCATTAGGGCCGTGCTCTGACAGAAGGCTGGAGGAAAGAATCTATGCTAACCCTTTCTCTTGGTTTCTGGTGCTGCCAGCAATCATTGGTTGCCTGCAGCTTGCAGACACATGACTACAATCTTTGCCTCCTTCATGTCAAGTTTTCCCTATGTGTTACTGCCTCCTTGCCTCTTGTAACAACACATTCATATTGGATCACGGGTCCACCTTACTCCAGTATGGATCCAATCCCATCAGATCTCAGAAGCTAAGAAAGGTCAGGCCTGGATAGTACTTTGATGGGAGACCACCTGGGAACACCAGGTACTGTAGGCTTTGGAGAAGGACCTGACAACCCACCCCCAAAAAACAATCAGCCATTGAAAACCCTATGAATAGAAGAGAAGTGCTGATATAGTGCCAGGCATGGCACAGGGTCAGGGAATATTTCATCTGTTGTAAATAGGGTCACTATGAGTCGGGCCCGACTCAACAGTACCTCATAAATAATGCTCCAGTATGACCTCAACTCATTACACTGGCAACAACCAACCCTATTTCCAAACAAGTTCTGAGGTTCCAAGAAAAAAGTCAGCTTGGTGGGGTCACTATTTAACACAGTGTATCGGGAAAGAGTAGGGGATAGCAATTATGATCAGAAGCATCACTGCTGGATCTGTACAGGTAGCAGATTGAACAAACTTCTGAGGACCTTGAAGAAAAAGAAAGGAGCACGTGAAATAGAGTTAAATTTAGCACACTGTTGACAGTCACAAATTAACTCATGTTTTCAAGCCAAAACCGTGGCCAGTAATGAGTTAACTCATGTTTGTACTTGCATTAGCTCAGGCAATCTTTAAAACAGAGTAACATAAGATTTTGTGAAATGTTTTTGATCATATTCCATCATGCTTACCTTCTAAAAAGCAATGTTTTTATAGATACTAAGGTTATCACACATTTAGTACTGCAAAAGTTTCAAATATGATGCATCGTAACAGTAAAGAATTTTTCAATGAATTATAAGCAGATGCTTGTTCAAGTGACTTTGAGCTATATGGTAGTGATCTGGAAGGTAATAGTTCATCACAAGATACTTAGAATAGTATGTAAAGTAGTAATCTTTTTGATCAATTGTACTTTATTCAACGCATTTGAAATGTATTTTAATTACAGTTTACAAAACAAAATGAGATACAATTTCTATTAGAAGTAGATAGGAATGGATAGCCAGTGATTCAAATGAAAGCAGCACAGAACCTGGAACTTCCTCTGGCACCTCTAAAAGAGATCCTTATAGAGATTTGCCTTTCAGGCTTTCAGAAAACTTAAAGATCATATTTTATATGTATAAAACTAACCATTGGCATAAAAAAGAATCCCATTAGAGCAAGTAGAGTTTGATCTTCAAAAGGAAAATGTAGTAAAATTTGATACATTTACAAAACCTGTTATGTACCACTACACGCAGGCCAGTGCTTAAAGTTTTTTCATACCAAAAAATTATTAAAAGTTATATGGGAGACATTTATAAAGTTTCATTCAATATATTATATATAATTAAAATACACTGAAGTTTATTTAGATTGTTTAATTTTCATATTTAATTACAGAAAAATAGCCAGTGATATGGAATAGCTTTTACATGTAATTGCTACTGAACAACAGTGTACATAAAATGGAAAGAGATTCCAAGCCTTAACAGCTCATTACAACTAATGCAATGGGGTCTTGCTCCAAATTCCAGACTTAGAACATCAAGTTGTATATGACTTATAACTTTCCAATCTATATTTATGATGTCAGAGTCATGGCGATGTCCCTAAACATTCTTGTGAAAACTCAGACATTTCTCTATATATTTGTCATATATAGGATTATCAACAATGATATTATCAAATTCTAGTCAAGTGGCATTACAGTAGAGGTGAGCTTTGTAGTATTAACCATCTCTAAAGATATTAAATATACCATGGACTGCCAAAAGAACAAACAGATTTGTCCTGGAAGAAGTGTAACAAGAGTGCTCCTTGGAAGTAAGGATGGCTAGATTGCATCTTATGAATTTTGGACATATTGTCAGGAGGGACCAATCCTTAGAGAAAGAAATAATGTTTGGGAGAATAGCAGGTCAACAACAGAAAAGGAAGACCATCAACTAGATAGATTGATACAGTGACTGCAACAATGGGCTTAAACATAAATAAAGATCATGTGCCTGGTAGAGTGTCTGTTCTGTTGTACAGAGGGTCGCTATGAGTTGGACCCAACTCGATGGCACCTAACAAAACAACATATATTCAACCAGTCAAATTTCAAGTTGAAATTTTCAATTCCAACTTCACAGTGTAACAACTAGCAAAGCAGTAAATGTGCTACACTTTATCATCTCGGTTGCCTATCCAAAGTAAAAGCTTTGTATTCTTGATTGTACTCAGCAAGTATACTTAATAAAGAACTTTCACTTCCAATAAACAAAAAATTAAGTATATATATATCATTTTGTCATGTTCAGAAATTTCTTTGATACGCAAAGAGCCCTTTATAATGACTCCAGCAATTAGCACTGAGTGAGCATGCATATAGCAAATCATAGGATGCAAAATATGTTTGACTAAAGTCAGAAGTCCATAAGTACAAATTAGTTTAGTCCCCTGCTATGTTTCTTTGCTCTTAAGTTTCCATAAAAATTGGTGAAAACATTAACACATATTACTATTTAATTAAACACTAGTTTTAGAGAGATATCAGCAAAATCTTCTGTTTAAGCCAAATTTTGTTCCTATAGATGTGCACATAAGGAAAAACTCTCTAAACATAAAGAAGTAGAAGATACTCCAAATAATCCCAATTTTCACCAATTAGATTTCAGCTTCAACAGACTTCAAATATCTGAGACTCCACAGAAAACAGCACCCACTTCCTCCTTGGTACTTCTCAAACTTTATAACCCACTATTTTCCTAAGTTTTAAACATAAATAAATCTACCTTTATAACACAGCAAAGAGAAGAAAACAATCTCTTCTATTTACTAAGCTGACACTTACTTTTATCTCTTACAACCCATTTAGGTAACAACTTATATACGATAGAGTTTAAAGCAAGCCAGCTCCTCTGGGAATTTAAAAATACCTTGGAAGTCATGAAGAAATGAAATATACTGAAAACACAAGGGAGCTGTATTTCTATTGCTTGCCTTTGACTATTTTGTTTGACAGCAATGTTTTAAAGTCAGGCAAGGAAATAAAGCCTTCCATTTGGCTGTGATACTTGGAATGAAGCTTAAAGCAATTTAATAACAGGAGCAAGATTAAACCATACAATCCAAAAAATCCAAAAGTAGCAAAAGGAAGTGCCTTTATGCAAATATTATTCCTTCCCAATCACTTCTATTTTCCAAGAAAAGAACTCTCCTTGCTAATCCACCCAAAGGAAGGATCCAAATGCTATCTTTGATGCCTACCAACCTCTACAGCTTTAAGGTAATTTGTTGTTAGGTTAGGGTCAAGGAGGGTTAAGGTCATTTAGGAAGTTCTTAAGTGTTCTAAAAATTGATTATGAACATTAGTAAATTATACATGTTAGACAGCTGGGATTTTTCAGAGTTGTAAACAACAACAAAAAAGAATACTCAATTAGATGCAAAGATTCTGACACTTTGTTTTCATATAATAGTCATTTACTAACATATGTTGAAAGCAAAGGATGTACAATGGAATTCAGAATAACCCACATTATTAACCCAAGAGGAAGACAGAGGGTCACAGGGAGGGTGGTTGTGATCAGAGTATGTTATATGCATATACAAAAATGTCATAATGAAATCCATTATTTTGTATGTTAATAAAAATATGAAGTTTATACACTGCCTTTCTTAAAATTCACTGCCATAGGGACAAAATGATAGATTATATGAATAAGATAGAATGAAATGCATTTGCCTAATCAGATGACATAACAAAATGCCTACAGTTAGAGTCAAATTTTGAGACCAAGTAGATACAAAAGACATATTTTTCAATGACTTTATTACTGCTAGATAATCACTCCTCTAAAGTCCCCATAGTAAAGCTGAAAACATTTGGTAAAATGCACTTATTACTTCTTTAAGTAATTTACATTTGCTAAAATTTTTCTTTGGGAGAAGGACCACATAACCCACTCCCCAGGAAACAATCAACCATTGAAAACCTATGAATAGCAGTAAGAAGCACCAACAATAGTTTTGCCTATTGTATGTAGGTTCACTATGAGTTGGATACCAACTCAATGGCAGCTAACAACAAGAGTTTTCTAGTAAAACAGTTGAATTCAGGATACTGTAACTCAGAAGCTATACTTTGATAATAATCATAATTCCTGCCAACTGATATATACCCCAAATTGTCAATTTTATAATATTTTGTTAAGAATGACTGCACATGGATTAAAAATTCATTTAAAAATACCTTTCCTTAAAGAACTTGGGGGGAGGAAAAAGATCTCTGCATTATAGAAAAAACAAGTTTAAAAGTACATGGCAATTTTCCAATTACCAAAATATATTTGTAACAAAGAAGGATGGAAGAGAGAGTGGAAAATCAGTTATTTTTAATTTCAAAATAAAGTGAAAGATGTGGAAGCCAATCTTCTTTAGCTTTATGATCCTCTAATAAAACTTTATAAAATTGCCTTTAAATACAAAATCCCCTCTAAATATAAAATTCCTTTTAAATATAAAATTACATGAAGAAAAATTAGCTCACATTGAACATTTAAAAATGTTAAAATGGTAAATTCTATATCATATTTTACCAAGATTAAAAAATGAAAATTAGAGCCTGGAGCTATGGCACATGCCTGCAAGCCTAGTGGCTCAAGAGCTAGAGGCATGAGGATCACAAGTTCCAGGCCAGAGGCAGACTACATAACATACCAAGATGCCATCTCAAAATAAAAAGTAAAGCATGGGCTAGAGGTGCAGCTCAGTCGTAAAGCCCTGGGAAAAGCATGTGCAAGGTCCTGGATTCAACACCCACAGTACTACAAAATAATGACAACAACAACAATAATGATAGTAATAAATAATTAAAATTTAAAAAGTGATGGATTGAGATTTAGCTCAGTTGGTAGAGTGCCACTCTGTGGTCTCTGAGGCTGTGGGTCCGATCCCCAGCACCGCAAAAAAATGGGCAAAGGATGTGGCAACCTTCAAAACAATCTTGAAACACTTAGCCATCAAAAACCCTATGAGGGTCACTATGAGTCAGACGTTACTCAACAGCACTTAATACATACACACACACACACACACACACACACACATACACACACACAAGATAGTGATAGAGGCATTTCTGTCACAAAATAAAATAGGGAGGAATGATTTTCATCTTTGTAACTTCCATATTCTCAAGTTAGATAGTTATGAATGTGAAAATTTTGCTCTTTGAAGGTCGTCTTCACCTTTAAATTTCCATAGAACTGCAAGTTCAAGACCAGAGGCAGTCTGTTTAATTTAGCAAGAACTTGTCTCAAAAACTAAAAAAAATGTGCTGGGGGTGAGCTCAGTGGTATGGCACTTGCAAAGCATGCAAGCAGGAGGCCCTGGGTTCAACCCCAGTACCACAAAAATAAATAAATAAATATCCATTGATCAAGAGTGCTTTGCACAGTGTGAAAAGACAACTTTGTTAAATAACTATTTTTATATATGTTCACTTACATTATAAATATCTTATTACAATTAGAAAAACTCCAAACACCTGATGTGGACTTAATCCACACTGATTTCTATTCAGGTGAACCCAAACATTGGTTCTAACTTGTCATCTGTGTTCAACTTTTAGACCCACAGAAAGTCAAAAGGTAAGGAAAGAGTCCAAGGATCCATTTGTGCAACAAGTTTATCGGCCCATGACACAACGCAATCATGTACCAGATGCAGGCTTTCTGGTCCCTTCCTGTGTGACTTGCCACCTAGAAAAGTCAGGGGCCAGGTGAAGGTTTCTAACAGGAAATGGAACCCCTGAAATGCAGATTCACTTATTGGAAGTGAAAGGGCTCAGGCTGCACCATTAGCAGGCAAAAAGAATCAGCAAATTACAAAGCACTTTTCTTAAAAATAAAGTAGAATCAAGGATGAGAATAAAAAAGGACAATGGGAAAGAGATCCAGAATTAGTTTGACTAAAAACAAATCAATTATCAATAAAGCTAACAAGGAGAGCCTATCCTTAGTTTACAGTGAAATCTGTGAAGAAGGCAATGGGGACTCAGAATAATCTAGTCCCTTCCACATTTCTGTCCTCCCTAATCTCCTCTTTAGTTCTCACAGTCCCTATCCACCACCTTTTCTATCATCTAATGATGCATTTCAAGGAAATCTCCCCACCCACCTTGTCTATGTATTCAATATGCCTACAGTTTGTCTTGGAGCAGGAATCAGGTATAAGTGGCACATATTACTGCTTTAAAAATATTCAGATCTGTCCTACAAGAAAGAGAACTAAGGAAGTAGATTTGTGTAGTTGGCTTTATAAAATTTAAGGTAAAGATGCCCCTAACATTATTTTGGGGGCTGAGAGAGAGCTCAGTTGGTACAGCCCCACTCTGCAGTCTCTGAGATCCCAAGGTTTGATTCCCAGCACCACAAAAATGGGAGAATCCACTCGAAACAATCAGCCACTGAAAATCCCTATGAGGGTTACTATGAGTGAGATATGACTCCACGGCAACTAACAACAACATTATTTTTAAATGCCCATAAAACAAAATGGTGGTTTCCAATTCTACATCCAGAGACTTGTGCTTTTAATATTATAGTATTTGCTTTAAATTCACACTAAGGCAAGTAATCTGTAATTCAATCTGTAAGCCAGAAGCACATTTTGGTTTCCTGGGTTTTTGTTTTTGGTTTGGGGTTTTTTTTTACTTTGAAGAAGTTTTTGTTGTCATGTGCCACCAAATCATGTTGCTATAAGTACTTTCAACTGTAAGCAAACAAATTCATCACACAAAAGGCAACAATGAGGCTGGGGTATAGATCAGTGATAGAGCTCATGCTAAGCATGTATAAGACTCTGAGATTCAATCCCTAGTACCTAAAAACAAAATTAACAATGTTGCATTGGTAAGTTTTTCTTTACATTTCTGACAACATATGGCTTTATTATTACAGTATTAATAACTCAAGATTATTTCAAGACATGACCATCTACTTCAATCCAAAACTAAGTATATATCTACAAAGTCATTTCTCTTCCTTGTAAAGAAATATAGTGAGATATCAGTTAAGATTAAATTAGCCAATCTACAACTAATACAATTATATCCATTGCCACAAAGTGACAGAGAGGACCTTATTCTTATGTTGCCTTTGGCAAAAACAATGATCAGAACTCTATTAAAGGCACTTTGGTTTCAAGAATCAAAGAACAAAACACTGATAGTCTGATCTAGAAATAACATTCCTGAGTTAATCCTACAGCAAACAGAAGGAAAACTTATAAGTATAAAAAGCTCATTGAACAATTATTTGTGACATAAAAACTGCAAATAATCCATTACAAGGAAATGATTGTTTTAACTGTGATCAAAAATGTAATGGACTACTATGTGATGCTATGATAAATTACCATAAAAATGAGGAAAAGAGCATATTATGCAATTGTAAGTAAAAATGACCCACATATGAAGAACAATGAATAAAATATACAAAAACATTTGTTGAGTAAGTGTGGTGTGATGACTTGTTATTGTTAGGTGGTAATTTGAGTAGGGTATTTTTCCCCATCTTAATTTGCATTACTCTTATAATTTCATGTTTTTGAAGAAACTACAGGTACTGTGTGTGTGTGTGTGTGTGTGTGTGTGTGTGTGGAGAGAGAGAAAGTACATTTCCTAATATTTTAAGGTATTAATATAGATTTCAAATGGCAATTTGTTTAAAAAACTAATGATCAGTAAGGTCTTATCGAGAATTTTAGTATGATAAAAATACACTGGACATGGATCTTGTATAAAAAGTATTTCAACTTTTTAAATGTTTTTCTTACTATAATTTTACAAAGTATTTTTCAAGGTGCTTCAGAGAGTTCCAAAAAGGTAAGAGAAAGAGGAGAATAATGTCATTTTATAAGCTTACATTAATAAGATAGAGAGGTAAAGAGCAATTTTCAATTTTTTAAAAAAAGGAGGCATCACATTACATGACCAATTACAAAACTCTAGAGAAATAATCAGTATTAATGCTGATATATAGTGCTGGTATATCAAAATAAGATTTGTAATGATCACAATTATTAATAATTAATATCCATTGAGTACAAACTTCCAGACATGCTGCTAGATGTTTTTCATAGTTCTTATTTATATAGCTCTCAGAACAACACTACCAAGTAGGTCTTCTTGGTGACTGTACTTTATAGATGAGAAAACTGAAGCTCAGGTAGCAACAGTAACTTGTGAAGGTTACACAGAGGGTATCTGATCAATAGACCAAGTATAACTACCACTTTAACCAGGTCCTGTTCCTATATTGCATATTTTCCTCAAATAGTCATCTGTCCTTAAAAAGAAAATAAATATAAAAGCAGTATCTTTATTTATATTTCTTTATGTAACCATACTATACTTGCTTTTTATCTGTTGTTTTTATCTGTTCTTAAAAATGAAAGGATTGAACCGGCCGCAGTGGCACATGCCTATAATCCCAGCGGCTCAGGAGGCGGAGGCAGGAGGATTTCAAGTTCGAGAACACAGGTGGTCTACGTAATTTAGTGAGACCTTGTCTCAAAAAGTAAAAATATGGGCTGGAGGTGCAGCCCAGTGGTCCGGCACTTGCATAGCATGCAAGCACAAAGCCCTGGGTTCAACCCCATGTTACTGGGGAAAAAAAAAAGAATTACTAAACTATGATGAGCAAATTTTACCATGACTGATCATCCACTTCATTTTTAATGTTTTCTACGAAATTTCTTCAACTACACTGAAATTTTATCCTTAAGAGTGGAAAGGAGGGAGGGATCTAACAAAGGGAAGTGAAGATTGGAGAAGATGGGGTTCGGAGGAGGGTCAGTGAGAAGGGTTGAAGGAGGAGAGGGCAATCTCAACATAAACAGTACAATTTCATGAGTATATTGGCAAAACAGGGGAAGGTAACCCAAATAAGTATCAGAGTTTAACTACAAACTAGCCATAAGTCTCCATAAACTTTGTGGGTCTATGAAAGTGTTGCTAGAAGTGATATAAAGGATGCATAATGGAAATAGCCAATGCTGTATTACTGAATACCCCATCATCATTTACTAATAAAGGGGAAAAAGTTTATCCTTAAAACATAAAACGCATACAAGAATGTTTCCAGATATTTCTCTTTGTTGTTTTTGTTAAGTGCTGTCAAGTTGGGTCAGAGTCACTGAGACCCTGTGTACAAACAGAATGAAACACTCCTGACACTGTGCCATGCCCAACACTATGTCAGTGCTTCTCTGCTATTCATTAGGTTTCAATGATTGATTGGGGATTGTTTGGGGCATGGGCTGCCAAGTCCTTCTCCCATTTTTTACAGTGCTAGGGATCGAACCCAGGGCCTCAGAGAATGCAGAGCAGTACTCTACCAACTGACTTTACCACCTCAAAAATAATATGACAACATATACCTGATCAGATATGTCTTTACTTTTTTATTGTCAAAATCGCTCATGGTTTCTAAGGTATTTAGAGAACCTATGGGTTGTGGCATCTCATGCATCTAGCATCAGTCTTATTGTTTGTTTCTAGGTATCTCTAAGCAGTCTCATTCTACACACCAGGAGCAGCCTCTAAGAGGGACCTTGCTTTCTAAGGTAAAAGGCCCCTTCTGAGGGCTCCTAAATAGTTCATTCCTTTCCTAAATAAAACATTTGGTGCCCTCTGAGTTAATTTTCACAGCTTAACATCCTAAGCGCATTTATCCAATCTTAGCTCTGGGCTATGGATAAAAGCAGAACCAGGTAGCTGAAGTGAAAAAAGTATGGAAAGAAAGAACATGTGCTGCCTTAGGTAGAACCTAACTCACCCACAGACTACTAAATTATTTGAAATTCTGTATTTTCTTATGCATGGGTATGAATCCCCTCCATAAAACTCCCCAGTAGATTATAGTACCTTAAAGATGTTTGAGGTGACTATTTGTCATAAATTATCTTAGTATACTGATGGCCTCCCATACAAAACAGTCTTGGGAGGAAGGTGGGAAGAAGGGAGCATTTTTGTTTTAGCCAGCAAGGCAGAGGGCTCCACTAGAAGACAGACAACCAAACAAAACATCAGTGAGGACAGAGTCCAAGGAGAACAGAAAGATTAACTCTTTGGGAAAAAGAAAAAGTAGAGTCAAGAGACTGTCAGAGGAATGCAGATGAGGACATAGTGTTCTGCCCAGCGTTACATGATTCTCTCCCTGTGTTACTACCTCTATTTTCCTCACCTTGATTCAGATTCTGCATTCATTAATTGGATCAATCTCTGGTCCAGGTAAATAACAACTTCTTTTCATTAGAAAAAAGGTGTCTCATACCCTTCCTTAATAAGATGGGCCTTAACTCAATTCTTAAATATCTAGATGAGGAACAGGAGAGGTCTGAGCAGCTCCACTGGACCTGAACAAAACCTCACTGTTCTTTGCTCCCCTCCTACACACTCTTAGTTTGGTCCCCTTCCAATAAATAAAATTTTAAGAAAAATTAATCATGAGCCACTAAAAATGTTCAAGAAAGTTAGTAACACTTCTTAGAAGCTTATTGTTGTTAGGTCCAACTCAGAGCGAACCACATAGGGTTTTCAATGACTTATAGTTTCAGGATTCCTTCGGGAGTGAATTGCCATGTCCTTCTCCTGTTTTTTGTGGTGCTGGGGCTGGGATTTAGCTCAGTTGGTAGAGCACTGCGCTGCAGTCTCTGAGGTCCTGAGTTCGATTCCCAGCACTGCAAAAATGGGAGAAGGGCCTGGCAATCCACTCCCAAGGCAATCCTGAAAAAATAGCCATTGAAAACCCTATGAGGGTCGCTATGAGTCCGATACCGACTCGACGGCACCTAACAACAACAGGGATGGAACCAGGTCCTCAGAGTGCAGAGCAGCCCTCTACCAACTGAGCTATAGTGGACCATAAAGAATACATTTATATGTTAAGACAAGCCACAAAAGTGGTATTTTGCTGTGTCCCTGTCTTTTTATTTGAAGGTAACATTTAAGTTAACATTACTAAATGCTTTGCAAGACTTGCATCATTAAAACAGCAAATTTTGACACATATTCTATATATCATCTTGTAGATAAGGAAATTATAGCTTAAGAAGATCAGCTGGGTGCGGTGGCGCACGCCTGTAATCCCAGTGGCTCAGGAGGCAGAGGCAGGAGGATGGCAAGTTCGAGACCAGAGGCAGTCTGCGTAACTTAGGGAGACCCTGTCTCAAAAAGTAAAAAAAAAAAAAAAAAAAAAATGGGCTAAGGGTGCAGCTCAGTGGTCCAGCACCTGCACAGCATGCAAGCTCAAGGCCCTGGGTTCAACCCCCAGTACAGGAAAAAAAGAAAGAAAAAATAGTAACATCACGATGTTACTTAACATATGTTGTTACTTAACACATATTACTTAACATGTGTTAACATATATGATGTTACTTAACATATATGTTAAGTATATGTTGTTATAAATGTTATATATATAACTTATATGTTATATAAGTTACTTAACATAGATGTTGCCTGCAGCCGTAGCCTTTGGCATCCGATCCCGTCAGATCTCGGAAGCTAAGCAGGGTCGGGCCTGATTAGTACCTGGATGGGAGACCGCCTGGGAACACCAGAAGCTGTAGGCTTGGGAGAAGGACCTGGCAACCCCCTCCCAAAAATCAATCTGCCATTGAAAACCCTATGAACAGTGAAGAAGCACTGACAATAGTGTTTCAACTGTTGTAAGTAGGGTCACTATGAGTCGGTATCTGACTTGACGGCACCTAACAACAACATATATGTTAAGTAACATCATAGATATGAAACCAATAGTTAAACCAGAACTCCATCCACAATTACTGTAATCCTAGACTTAATTATGAATTGCTATACCATACTGAATATTGTTAAAGTCTACTTTGTATTTCAAAATATTCAAGAGATAACATAATTTTAATTGTATACCAATATTTCCAAGACACTGTGTATTATCCTGGAACTACAAAGATTAATAGTCCAAGACAAGGTGTGTTCATAGACTTGGTCTAATTGTGTGTCATTTGGTCTAGACAGAAATCTTCCATGAGCCCACCAGTCCCACTGTTTTATTCTTTTAAAATTCTTGCCCACTCTCCCCACAATGCTATGAATAATTTTCTTCTAGAAATACTATTGGGTTTAAATGTGATTGATAACTCATTCCTGTGACTTATAAACATTCAACCAACAGACTGTGTCTTGTTTGTCCTACAAGACAAGTACCAGTTGAACCTACAATATGCTGTATATTGAGTATCCCATAGATTAGTACTACACAAATCAATTTGACATGGGCTCTCTCGGGTACAAAGGACTGAATCAATCTTAATTCTAGATCTGTGAGAAGCTATCATCATAGGTTCCTTTTATTTTCTTTAGAGAAAGTGTATATTGCCGGTAAAAGCCTAGTTCTCAGGGCATACAAGTGGCTTTTAATAAAAAATAACCAATGTGATTTATTCTTAAAAATAAGTGTGTTTTTCAACTTTCATTGAGTTATGGCTAGATTCCAACATATGAAATACACTTTTTTTAATATCAGGCTAAACAACTAAGTCCTTATTTTCCTCTTTCTATTCATTATTTTAGGCAAATAATTAATAAAAACCTTTGAGGATTATTATAGGAAGTGAGAAGCCAGGCTAAATGAAACAATAGGAAGCCAGAAGAGAGAAGCCAGACTAAATGATGTCCAAAGCCTCCATTCAGTATAAATTTTCTTACTTAAAAACTCTGTTCACAAGTGTACAGAACCCTACTAAATCTAATCTAGTTATTTCTAATGTAAAATCCACAGAATGCTAATAATGTACTATAAGAAAAATCTAGCTTAAAAATAAAACCTGTGATATGTGACAGGTGTGGGGCACGCGCCTCCCAGTCCGGCCTGGAGGTTCGGACAAGCTGCACCACCACGCACACAGATACTAAACACAGTTCACTCCAGACCCTCAGGTGAGGGGCACAGACTCCTGCAGCCCTCAGGACCCTGGAGGAGAGGAGAGAAAGGAAAAGCCTCATGCACTTTTGCCTTCCAGGGCAAACACCTGTGTTGGTCCTCTCAGTGGTCAGGAGGAGACAGCTGTTGCTTCATTGGTAATCAGACAGAGAGCAGGTTCGTTCCTCATTGATGATCACAATGGGAGAGCGTTCTTTCCTCACTGAAGGTCCAGGGGAGAGCAGCGGGAGAGGTGTTTCCTCATCGGTGGTCCGGGCAGGAACAGGCAAGAAGGCGAAAAAAGGATGCAAAAAGGGTCCAGCTGCTGCATCGCAGCTCTTTATATAGCTCGCCTAGGGAATGGCCTGAGCCAATCAGCTTTCAGTCCAATTGTCCAATCAGGAAGGGTTTTGTACAAACATGCAACCAAGTTACTTTCATTTTCCCTAGATTTCTAATTTACAAACAGATATTCAAAAGCCATTTTCCCAGTTTGGGAGTTTTTGCCAATTTCCTCCCAATTTTTCCCTACAACAGGAACTTCCATCTACTAGGCACAGATTTGATTATAGAATCTTCCTTAATACTTCTATAGAAACTAAAGAGAAACTTCTTGTTAGGTGGTATCAGAGTCAGGTCCAACTCATAGTGCCCATCATAGGTTTTCAATGGCTGATTGTTGCAGGATTGTTTGAAGAGTGGATTGCCACGTCCTTCTCCCACTTTTGTGGTGCTGGGGAATCAAACCCAGGTCCTCGTAAAGTGCAGAGCAGCACTCTACCAACTGAGCTAAACCCCAGCCAAGAAATTTGTAGCACCGCAATATAATTAAGCATTGTAGATGGTGTTAAGATACTTTATCTGGAAAACTTCCTACATACATGCTTCACAATGGAAGCTCTTTTGTAATCTGGGCTCACCTCATTTCCTACAGCTCTGGGCCAACCAGCCAACTCCTACTGAACAGACTTAGCTCCCTGTTCCCTTGCTGCTCTTTCTTTCCTCAGCTGAGGCTATTGCTCACAGAATGATCTCGGCACCAGCTGCTACCTATCAAGCCAACTTCCACTGTCAACTCAGGCTCTCTTTCTCTAAGTACCAGCTATGTAACACTTGAGTATCATTCAGTCTTCTCTCTCTTATGTGCAATCCCTATCTTCATGACCTAGACATATATTTCTATATTTTTATCTAAACTTTACCATTTACCACCTGATCATATACTGTCAAAAGCAAGTATTACTTCTTGAAGTCTTGTTTCCACATCTAGATGGTTAATGCTACATCCAATAAACTTCTTTGTTCCTGGCAATGCTTGGTAAATACTTGATGGCTGGTCAATAAAAATAAAATCACCTTTATATATTACTCTGATTTTCCAAAAAGTGTTTAACATTTTAAACTTTGATGTGTTCAATATTCAATTATTTTTATTCTTTAAAACTCTATTTCTTTGTAACTATCCTAAAAGGTACCTCACCAACCACTTTGTAATTACCTAATAAAGTCCCATGAGTGTTACTAAAAATGCCAGCTAAATACATTAAACATTTTTCTTCATTCCCACTTCAAGCAAAACTTGATACATTGTATACAAATTGTATACAAATTGTATACATTGTATACAAATTAAAACTAGTGCTGTGTGCCCTAAAAGTCACTTTTTCCTTTTTACAGTACTGGGGAGTTGAACTCAGGGCCCTGCACCTACTTTGCTGTACCTCCAGCCCCTTTTTTATTTTTAATCTTGAGACAGGGTCTTGCTATGCTACAGAGGTTGCGTGTGGCCTCAAACTCATGATCCTCCTACCTCTGACTCTCGAGTGGCTGAGATTTCAAGTGTGTGCACTGCACCCAACTAAAAGTCAGTTTTAGATAATACAATCATTAAAAGTATAAATTGCTAAATGAGATAACCAACAAAGCACTTCACAAACAATCTAACATACAGCAAAACTTTAATGTGTTACTATGTAAACTTGACACAAACACTATTTAGAAATTTCCTCCGTTTGACAGTATCTTTAGATAAACTTCCTAACAATGAATTTAAAAATACTTTGTTTTTAATGGCAGCCTAGGCCTTCTATCCGTACGTCATTTTTCCTGATTGGACATTTTGATTATTTCACGATTGTAATTATAGCAATAATCTGTTGAATAGAATTGTAGCTAAATCTTGGCATGTATTCATAATTACATTTTTGGAATACAGCTACAGAAGTAAAATTTCTGGGCTGAAAGGTAATTCACATTCTAAATGTTCATGCATACTTCTACAGAAAGTATAAGTCCAGACATGCTTCATGAGTGCACATTCACCACTCTCTCCTCACCAACATTTGGTATGGCCATCTCTTAATCTTATCCAGACTGAATGCAGGAAGTTGGTAGCTTTGTATTTTTGTACTACCTATCAGATGAAACATCAATTCTTCCATGTATTTGTCACTTGTATGTATTATCCTGTGAAATCACTGTTTAAATATTTTCCCGTCTTTATATTGGAGCAGTTGCCTTACTCTAGATAAGCGGTTTCTTTATAAAAATAAATAAATAAATAATACATTCACCAGGCGCAGTGGTGCAAGCCTCTGTAATCCCAGTGACTCAGGAGGTGGAGGCAGGAGGATTGCAAGTTCAAGATCACAGGCAGTCTGCGTAAGTTAGCGAGACCCTGTCTCAAAAAAGTAAAAAAAAAATGGGCTGGAGGTACAGCTCAGTGGTATAGCACTTGCAAAGCACGCAAGTGAGAGGCCCTAGGTTCAACCCCTAGTACCACAAAAACAAATATATATATACCACATTCTTACTGTCATCTTGTAAATAGTTTCTCCAGTTTATAGTTTGTCATTTAAATTGCTACAAATTATATAAAGTTAGGTTGCATTTTTAAGTTGTCAAATGTATCTATTTCCAAGTAATGATACATGAATGATTTGAAGTCAACTCTTGAAATTTCTTCTCCTTTCCAGATTTATAAAAATGCTCATTTAAATCTGATTTTTGTAACTTACATACATTACCAATTCATTTGTTTTTGTAGTGCTGTGGATCAAACCCAGGGTACCACTCATGCCAGTAACCACTCTATTAACTAGGCTACACCTATAATCCAGATTCAGCTTTTCTGAAGCATAGTAGTAAAGAGATACACTCAATATCTTAAGACTGTTATTTCTGATGCTATCTCAGATGGGACAAGCCATAAGACCTAGGCAAACCATAGCATTTACATGATATAGAACAGGCTATATCTAAGGTTCCAGAGTAGAACACAATAAAAAGACCTGCCATATAAGTCAATCTTAATATTGTCACTACTTTAGCAGTTAATTCTCATCACTATCCATATACCTCTGTTCCCATTTCCAAGCTTATTTATCCCATAGCGGACTTCACATTTATGTTCAAATATTACTTCCTCAAGTTAAGACCTTGGCCTCACCAGCTCCCTATCATAAGCACGCCTCAAATTTTTCCCTTTCACCTCAGGTCTCAGCTGGAAGTGCCACAGACAGATGCTCTTTGACTTATGAGGAAATAACAGCCTCATAACTCACAAGTTGAGAATACCACATGTTGAAAATTTATTTACTATACCTAACCTGCCAGGCATCCCAGCTTAGCAAGCCAGTACACGACAGAGCACTGTTTGCTTCTTCTCATGATCCTGTAGCTGACTGCAAGCTGAGGTCCACAGCCACTGTCCAGCATCACAAGAGATTATAGTATTGCATATTGATTAAAATTCTAGGTATGGTTTTTACCACTTCCAAACTGTACAGCTGAAAACCCATAAGTCAAACCATTGTAAATCAAAGGAACTTCTGTATATTTACATTAATTTGATTATTTGAACCATGGCAAGGATAATTATTTCTCATTCCTATTCCAGAAGCTATCACCAAAATGAATGCTCAATAAATAAGTCAGGAAGCAAGGGAGGCTCATGGGTAAAGGTTTTTGTTTTATTTGTACTTGTTTTTCTAAAAAGGACATGGTCTGAATGAAGCCAAACGAAAAACTAGTACACAGTTCTTTGGAAATAATCTTATCTTTCCCTCACCAATTTTTAGAAAAGCTAAAAACTTATTCCTGATAGGTTGAAAAGGGGACATATTTGTCCTTCTAAAATGATCTGCTGTGTTATTTTTTAGTATTATTTCATATTCTTAAAAATGCATAAATATCATATCTTTTCAAAAAATCTTCAGTTTAAAAATGAACAGAAATTTAAAATTGATTTCTAATACTGGTAAAAAAAAAAAAAGAGTAAAAATTAAGATCTGTACCAAGTTTTGCAGTTTCAAAGTTTTTTATAATTCTTGTTGTTATAGACAGGGAATTACCTGAAAATCAAGTGGGATTCAGAAGAGGGCGGGGAACTATGGACATCATTGCTGATGTCAGGTGGATATTAGCTGAAAGCAGAGAATATCAAAAAGATGTCTATATGTTTTATTGACTATGCAAAAGCATTTGATTGTGTGGATCATAACAAATTATGGATAACACTTTGGAAAATGGGAATACCAGAACACCTAACTGTGCTCATGAGAAATCTGTACATGAACCAGGAGGCAGTTGTTCGAATAGAACAAGGAAACACTGAGTGGTTTAAAGTTGAGAAAGGTGTGTGTCAGGGCTGTATACTTTCACCCTATCTCTTCAATTTATACGCTGAGCAAATAATCCGAGAAGCTGGACTTTATGAGGAAGAACACAGCATCAAGATTGGAGGAAGACTCATTAACAACTTGCGTTATGCAGATGACACCACTTTGCTTGCTGAAAATGAAGAAGATTTAAAACACTTACTGATGAAGATCAAAGATCATAGCCTTCAATATGGGTTACGACTAAACATCAACAAAACAAAAATCCTTACAACTGGGTCAGCACGCAACTTCACAATAAATGGGAAAAGATTGAGGTTGTCCAAGATTTTGCTTTCCTTGGCTCTATAATCAACACCCATGGAAGCAGCAGTCAAGAAATCCAAAGACGCATTGCTCTAGGAAAAGCTGTGGCAAAAGATCTCTTTAGAGTATTGAAAAGCAAAGATATCACATTGAAGACGAAGGTGCGTCTGACTCATGCCATGGTATTTTCAGTTGCATCATATGGTTGTGAAAGCTGGACATTGAACAAGAGACAGAAAAAGAATTGATGCTTTTGAATTTTGGGGCTGGAGACGTCTATTGAATATACCACGGACTGCCAAAAGAACCAACAGATCTGTCCTAGAAGAAGTACAACCAGAGTGCTCCTTGGAAGCAAAAATGGCCAGACTGCATCTTACATATTTCGGACATGTAGTCAGGAGAGAACAATCCCTGGAAGAGGACATCATGTTTGGGAGAGTGGCAGGTCAACGCAAAAGAGGAAAACCCTCCACCAGATGGATTGACACAGTGTCTGCAACAATGGGCTTAAACATAAATAAGATGGTTTGCCTGGCACAGAATCAGCAAGTGTTTCGATCTGCTGTACATAGGGTCGCTATGAGTTGGACTTGACTCGACGGCACCTAACAACAACAACAACAAGTGACATCCAGTTATTCAGACTCATAGTGACCCTCATAGGGTTTTCAATGGCTGATTGTTTCAGGATTGCCTCAGGAGTGGATCGCCACATCCTTCTCCCATTTTTATAACTAGATCTTTTTAAATATATATACACTATTCACAACTTTGGGGCTGTGATTTAGCTTGGTTGGTAGAGTGTTGCTGCACACTCTGAGGACAAGGGATAGATCCCCAGCACCACAAAAAAACAGAAGGATATGACCATCCACTCCCAAAGCAATCCCAAAACAATCAGCCATTGCAAACCCTATGAGGTTCACTATGAATCCGACTGACTCAAGGGAACCTAACAACAAATTCACAACTTTAATGCAAGACAGGGATTTAGTTAGGGAAGGGATTCAACTTGAATTAGCAAATCTAGTAAGTAGGGCTTGAACCCAAAATGGCTGAGCCTGTCCAGAGTGCACGCAGGATGGCCAGCACTTGCCCATACCTCAGCTGGTCTCTCTGAATATATGAGTCCACAACGCCCAGCATTCATCAGCTCTTCTCCACCATCTCAAAACAGACTCTCAGTCTTCACCAATCTCCCTCTGACCACTTTTACAATTTTAGCAATATATTCTCTTATGTTTAAATATTCCATTTTACCAAAGCCTATTACCAATTATTAGTAAATCCCTTTTCCTCCCATTTGTAGATAAATCCTCTGAAGAAATTGTTAGTTCCACAAAGATATATGAGAGTTAAAAATTGATTGTTAATAAACTGGAACAGGAGGTTATGTTCCCCAAAATGAAAAGCAAGTTATTTTTAAAGGCCCTGCCTGACACTCACCCAGATTTCTTGTCCCCACGCCCTCCCACAGGCTCCCAGATCCGCTCACAATGTACACACCAGCACATATGAAGAGGACCACAGGGACACAGGGTTCCCAGGACAGACTGAAGGTTTTTACAACGGAGGTGGAAGACTTCTCTGATCCAAGGATGGGGGAGTGTGGCCTGGATGTTTTCTTTGCAAAACAGGTTTTTCTTGCTAATTTCTGCCCCAACAACAGCTGCTGCACAGTGGGAGGTGGGACCAAGGAAGTGGGGTAGGAAGAAAAGAAAGAAGCTTCATCAGCAGGGGAAGTTCCTTTCTCTCCCAGTAGTGAATTTCCTGAGATCTTCCCATTACTTGATATCCTAGCACCATGACATGTGAAGGAGTAAAGTCAGGACCTTGTAGACACAGCACCTTCTCTCCCATGCCAACCAGACAGGTCCTATTGGACACACTTATAACCAGAATGTAAGCTGCCATGTGGTCTATGCTTGCATTTGTGACACAAAAGATTTTCCTTTACAAAAATCTGAACTATTTCTTCCAGGAAAAACTCTAAAAAAAGCTCTTGCTTTTCCCATCTATGTCAAGCTTCCTCTCTGCTTATACAAACATGAGTGGTTATATCTACAACCCCGACTGCTGTATTCACATCAACGGATGAATTTCCTTAAAACACACCAGACCATGTGTTTAGATGGCCCTAGGGCTACTGCCTGCATCTATCTTAACACCCTCCATTTTGACCAAGACATCCACAACTGTGTCAATTAAAACCTGCTGAACATTCCAATATTGCACGTGAGACTGCATCTGTTTTTGCTTTTTGTTTTTTGGGTTTTTTTGCTCAGATCATTTTCTAAGACACACTTGTCAATATTTAACTCATTAATTCTGTGAATCCTGCTTTTTATCATTCTATTTATATTTTGCAACTTTATGCATTTTTCTACATAATCAATATAACAAGTGGTCTGCAAGTTCTGATTAGTGAGAATAGACTTCTATTTTGACAACACTGGCAATGCTAACTCTGGGAAGCCAATGTTAAGGTTTTTGTTTGTTTAAACAGAAAATACATAAAGTAATCACACATGAGGGATAACCTATAGACAATGGCAAACAGATGCAATCATTGCTGCTCTATTTTCCTGAACATTAACATCATATAATTCTTTTACATTCCATAATTAATGTATGAGTCAATGCAACATAGAGTAAGGACTTCTAAAAACATGTTACAGGGTGGTGGAGCTATAAAAGCATAGCACAAGGAAGCTTTGCAGGGATGGAACACTGCATATGTAAGATCTGCATCTTGATTCTGACATGGTAACATAAATCTATGCATGTGACAAAACTGCATAGAACTATATATGCAAACACACAAATGTTTATGTAAAAATAATGAAATCTGAATAAGCTCTGTGGGTTGTACCAATGCCAACTCATGGGAATCCACTCCCAAAGCCATCCTGAAACAATGAGCCATTGAAAATCCAATGAATATCAGAGAAGCACTGACATAGTGCCGGGCATGGCACAGTTTCAGGAAGTGTTTCATTCTGTCATACATAGGGTAGCTATGAGTTGCACCATACTCGATGGCACCTAACAACAACAAGTATCATACTATAGTCAAATAAGATGTGAACACCAAGGAAACTGTTAGGGACTGAACAAGGGATCTTGATCTCCCTGTACTGGGACTTTGTTCTTTGTTATTAGGTACCGCTGAATCAGGTCCAACCATAGCAACTCTATGTATAACAGAACAAAACACTCCCCAACACTGTACCATGCACGCGATTTTTTTTTTTTAATGTTTTGTATGGGGACTGGAGTGAAGGAAATTCCTGTGTACTTACATTTCAAAATATTCTCCAAAAAAAGCCTGTGCATTGCAAATGCTCTCTGTTAAAAATATGCATTCATACACTTAGTCCTTCATGTATTCACTCAGCCACATTTATTAAGCATACACTCTTGCCAGGCACTGCTCTACTTGCTACGGACTACAAAATGATATAAGCTTTAATCTTGAGGAGCTCACTGCCTAGTCATCCACCACATAAGTCAGTGCAGGAGGGAACAGAAAGAGGGGTCATACTCAGTATAGAGAAGACACATGTGAGCATCTGCAATTGGTCCATGTATTATACTCAAGCTCTACATTAAACTAAATGTATTCACCAATCACTATTTTGTTCAAAAAATAAATGATTATACATGACTAGTATAAAATAGTCCTATTAACCTACAGTTCATGTTATTAAAATCTCAACCCCGGGGAGAAATTTTTGCTGAAGTTATTTCTAACATAAGGGCAAAGACACATTCAGTAAAAAAAGTAGATGCTTTCATCACACAGGAGATTATGTTTGACTTCAAAAGCTCAATGTTTCTTTTAAATCACTTTTTGAGATATATTTTTAGAAATGTTAGTTAAATTGTCTAAGCTAAATTTACTGCTTAGTTTAAAACACATATAACTGAGGGATGATAACATAAAGCATTTTTCCCCTGGGAAGTTATTAGAATTTAAACACCTATCACTAGTTAAAGAATATTAACCTGGAACAGGAACTGCTATTTTTGAAAAATACTACTATGAATTCATTTGCACAATATATACTTTCATAGCAAGGTTTTACAAAAGCAAATAATTTTAAATTAAGATCTTTAAGAGATACTTTCTCTTTGACTTTCAATTCACAATATCTTGATACTTTAATTTTAGTTAGTCAGTCAGATGCTCCAGTCAGATCTTTCAGCTCCCATAAGCTTCAAACATTATAGCTAAAAAATGCTACATAAAAACTACAATTCTGTAAAAACTTTTTTTTTTTTTTGGTGGTACTCAGGGTTGAACCCAGAGCCTCGCACGTGCATGCTCTGCAAGTGCTAGACCACTGAGCTGCACCCCCAGCCCATGTTTTCTCACTTTTTGAAACAGGGTCTCTAAGTTACACAGACTGCCTCTGTTCTCGAACTTCAGATCCTCCTGCCTCACCTCCCAAGCTGCTGGGATTACAGGCGTGCGCCACCACACCCGGCTATTCTGTAAAAACTTTTACAAACCAATAATAGCTTGATTATCCTTTGTCCTCATTAAAGATATTTTACAAAAAGAGATTAATTCTGGACATGGGAGAAAATTTTAAAAACACTGATATCAGATTTCAAAACTTTATGCAATTAAAATAAAGATGGAAATTGTACAAACACTTTATCTTCAGCTCAGATGACTCAAGCTGACAGAGGCAAGGACAGTCATGCTGCCTCTGCTAAATGGCTGACTGACACAGAGGAGCGTGCTGGAAGGCAGTTTTCACTCATATGCTAAGCCCCAAACACTTCATATAAAACAGTGCTTTCCTCTTGTCAATGTATTAAGCATGGTTTGTTCAAACACTAAACTCACAAATGTCAAGCAGTGGAGTGTAGTGTGAATAGACACTCCAGTTCAAAGTTTTCATTTTCAGAAATAACACAAATAGAAAATCAGATATATAAGACCCTTGATTCTACTGCATCCTAATAAACAAGCATCAAAATCTCCCTCTCAAAACATTGTTTGCTAGGTCAACAGTTATTTATCACAGAAGTACTAATCAAAGAGCATAGATGTAACAGTAACAAGCTGTGGGTATATCTTACCACCACCTCATTTTTTTTAAGTCTACTGCATACCAAACATAGTGCCAAGTGCTAAGGATTCACCAATTACCCAAAACAGACAAGATTCATGCCATTGTGGAGAGCACCTCCAAGGAAGACAGAAAGTATGTTCCATGTCACCCATATAAGGAATACAAGTACTATCCAATACAGACCATTCATCATTCCTGAAAAAGACAAACCCCAAGCAGATGCATGGGACCTCTATCATCCTAGTCTAGGCCACTGGGCTTCCAGAGACCCCTCGGAGCTTCCGCCATGCCAAGAAATGGAAGTCCAGTACTATAACCTCAGTGCCAACATCACGATGCCTGCAAACCTTTGCATTTCAAAGTAACTTGAAAATAACTTAATATCTCTTAGAATACTTCATTTCAACATACTGAATATACACCAAGCTACTGGCACAAGAAGGCATTTTGGCAGTCTTTACAAAGTGTCCCCTTTCCTTCAATGCATACCCTACACACTACATTAAGTCACCAGTTTTCCAATAGTTGAGGTCATCAAACTATTTATAGCAAGCATCACAACAATCTTTGCCTCTGCAAACAGGCCAGCTCTTCTGGTTTCCACCTACCCCCAGCCCCAAGTCTCCTCCACGCAAAGCCTGGCTTCATCCTTGACCCCTCCTTCATTCAGACATTTCTCACTCTTTATTTGCTAAATCCCATAAATTCTACCTGAAAATGACTCTCCAAGTGATCTCATTTCCTATATGCATTGCCATAACAATTGTTCAGGGTGGCATTAAAATCCACAGTATAACTCCGAGTCACATCTCTCTAAAATTATCCCCCCCAAATATTTTACCCAAAGATCACATCAGACTTTGTGCACACCACTTTTCCTCCTCAGCCCTTGTGCTCACAACATTCCTTTTAACATCTCTGACAGCAATCCACCTCCCTCACAACCTGCCTCTAAAGCAACGTCCTAAGAGAAATTATGTCTCATTTCTCTGCTATCTCTGGACCCCTACAATATTTTGTACCATTCATGTGCCTTGTACAATTACTCATAAAAGTATTTATCACGGTTAAGGGGAAAGAAGACTTGCCCTATCCACCCCATTCAAAGATGTATTTATTTGCCTTTTTGTAATAATTGTGTCTCAGATGGGACACTGTTCACAGAATGTGCTTAATAAGTATTTAATATGTGCTTAATAAGTAACATGAACATTCATGTTAAGATTAATGTTGTTAGGTGCGGCCGAATAGGTGTCCGACTCATGGCAGCCCTATGTACAATAGGAAAAACAGTACTGTTAGTGCTTCTCTGCTGTTCATAGGGTTTTCAATGGCTGATTGTTTTTTGGAAGTGGGTTGTTGGGTCCGTCTCCCAAGCCTACAGCACCTGGTGTTCCCAGGTGGTCTTCCATCCAAGTACGAACCAGGCTGGATGGTGCTTAGCTTCTGAAGGGATAGGACACCACAGTGGTACCACTGCAGGCAATAAGATACTACCTGCCCGCAAATGAAAGCATTGTGTAAAATAGAGACTTTGCAAGAACCAACCATTGTTTCCAAAACATTATGACTATCACCAACATCCAACAGTTCAACTTAATGAAAGAGGAATCTAAAATCAAAGATACAGTGATTAAATTCCCTTGGTCCTCCACACGGTCAACACATGAACACACACTCTCAAAAGGATGAAGAACAATCTCAGGCAGGATAACAAAATTTCAGAGCGCTCTCTTGAGTCACAATGCTTCGGTCCAGTCTGTCTCTACCCCTTACCGTGTATGTGTATACAAGGTACATAAACTCCATTTGCTTTAATTTCATCATTTGCAAAATGACATTATGATTTTACCTCCATCATATAAAACATGTATATACTAAATGTGCTGTAAAAGTATTTGCTATTCTCTTCTGTATACGATTTAACCATGAAATTAAGTATTAAGAATTAAGTATCAAGGATGAGGTTATCTACCGGCTAATTCTTAATAGATACAATCTCAAGTACAATCAGCTTGAAGGCTCAATTGTGAAAATGTATCTGACCTGGCAACATCTCTCCCTGCCACGCAGTGTTCTATGTTTGTACTGAAATAATGATACCAAAAGGTCAGAGTGTCCCAAAGGCTGCTGAAAAGCAAAGCTAGAAGAGGACCTGCTCTGAATCAGCTATGTGGAACACTGTTGGAATTAGAGCCGTTAAGAATCTTAGTTACAATCTCAGTGTGAATTGACTGAAAGACTTAATGGATTGCTGAGTCTTAACATCAATTAAATAAGACCTGATAAGTATGTCCAAACGAGTAATAAAATCATTCTGAAGGTCCTCATAAATATGTAACATTAAATATTTGCAATGTGTCATTCAATCAAACAGATAAGATCTCTGCTTCACAGAACAGGAACTCAAAGCTTTTGAATGAATATGAGGAAAGCATTAACTGAGGCACAAATTAAAACTGAGAGGGAAAAATGAATCTCAATAGGTAGTAAGCCTTTCAAGTGCCTACATATTCCAGGAAGAGGAGGGGGGAGGAGGAAGGAAGGAAGGAAGGAAGGAAGGAAGGAGAGGCGGGAAGGAAAGGGAAGAGAAGGAAAAGGGAGGGGAAAGGAAGGGAGAGGAGGGGAGGGAAGGGGCGGGAAAGGACTGGACTAGGCATGAAGATGCGTGATTATAATTGCAAGGCCATTCTGGGCTTCTCACCGAGACCCTGTTTCAAAAGAACAAAAAAAGGTTCCACATATAAGATGCGACTAATTGACTGAAAAAAATCTTCACAAGGTTAAACTGAGATCCTCCTAGTGAAATATTTTTCATTAAGTCTGTAAACTTTAAAGATTGGATGAAATAAGGGTTTAGCACTGCTCAAGCTTTTCTAATTATTCCACTAATTGCCAGAAGGAAAATAAAATTAAGACCCTCATCTTTCAACAGATTAACTCCATTTCAAACATCAAAAATTAATGCATTCACATGGTTCAAAGAAGGAGAATACATTTGGTGATGACTGAATGTGGGGATGAGGAAGGAGGACAAGGATCAGACAATTCATTGTAGGTTGATCTTCGCCATTCTCTGTGATAATACAGAAGCAACAAAACCAAGACAACTATAAAACTCATTCTGACTTCACTACAAACATTTCACAGTCCCCAGTGGGAAAACGGAAATCACCAGTGAGTAGGGCAGGCACTGTCACGCTGGCTTCACTGTTTCTTGATATTTCACTAAGACATAATAAACTAAAACTATACAGTATCTCAGTAACGGTTCACTAATTGTAACAAATGGATCATCCCAATGTAAGATGGTAGTAATAGAGAAAACTTAATGTAGGATAAATGAGAAATCTCTACTACTATCTGCAATTTTTCTGTCATCTGTAATGTCTTTTTAAAAGCTTAGTTTTAGAACTGCCTTCCTCATTTGCCATACAAGGTTTACATTTTCAGAGGCCATACCACCAGAAATGTCTTAAAAAATAAATGTACTTTTTCAGTTGTTTTACAAACTAAACAAAATATTGCATTTCAATCTTGGAGGCTATTAGAAATTTCTTTTTCTATTTTACAAAATAAAACAAAACTGAAAATAACTATGATTGTGGGGGATTCCTTAGAAAGGAGCACAGGAGAAAATAAAGTTATTTGTAAGAGATTACAAATTTGAAATGAATAAGGTTGTTCCCTTCTCAACTATGGTTGAGATCCTTTGCTCAGATACATGGTAACCTAATGGAACTGGAAGGTGCCTTCGAGTTGTCTCCAACTCATAGCAACCTTCATAGGGTTTTCAAGGGCAGATTGTTTTGGAATTGCTTTGGGAGTGGATTGCTATATCCTTCTCCCATTTTTACAGTGCTGGAAATTGAACCTAGGACCTCAGAGACTGCAAAGTGGGGCTCTACCAAGAGCCAAATCCCAGCCCCATAACCTAATAGGAATGCTTAATTATCACTGACAGAAATGGCCTCTACATTTAGAAAACATCATTTTGATATTTTACAGATATTTTCATCTGATCATCTTACTACTGATTCCTATAGTACAAAGAATATTTTGTACTTCCTTACATCATTATGTATGTTAATTATACCTTTTATCTTTGTGATCATTAATTCTCACAAATTGTTCATTTTAACATGCATTGCTTTCTTTGGAAAGAACTACTGAAAACAAGGAAACGTTATCAAGAAATTAACATTGGTTTTTCAACCATAGCAACATGAAGAATAACTGTATACAATGCAACTGGCCTTATATCTCTCTCTCACGTTCTCTTCCAAAACAATCCTCCATCCCAAACTCTAATTGGCCCATGTTTGGGTAGCACATCCTCTCTCTCCAAGTCAGAAATAGGCACATGAACAAAGCCTGTCTGACCATTCTCCCTGTCACCTTGACTTGATTAGGAAATGGGAGACCAGACCAACTCTAAGTTATCAGAAAATTATTCGTTCTTTCTCTGAGAGTGTGTGATGTCTTTATGATGGAAATCGGAAGCAGTCAGCAGCTACAGTGCTGCCACATTCTGATAGCCTGAGAATAAAGCAGAGGCAATGAAGCTGAAAAGTGAAGAGAAAGAGAATACTAAGGACACTAAAATTGTTCCATGCAGCAGTCCTTAAAAACAGCTTTAAGACAGGTGCCGTGGAGCCCACTTGTAATCCCAGTATCTCAGGAAGGTGAGCCAAGAGGACCTCGAGTTCAAGGCCAGAAGCAGCCTGTGCAAATCAGCAAGATCTTGCCTTAAAAAAACTAAAAATAAAAAGGGGGCTGGGGTGCGGCTCAGTGGCAAAGTGCCTAACTCACATGCGTAAGGCCTTGGGTTCAACATTAGTACTGTCCTCCACCCCATCAAACAAAACAGCTTCACATAAACTGGGCATGGTGGCACACCCCTGTAATCCCTGCACTCAGGAAGCTGAAACAGAAGGATCAGCGTGAGTTGGAGGCCAGCATGGTCTACATAGCGGGTTCCAGGCCAGCTTGACGTACACAGCAAGACCCTGTTTCAAAAACACAAACAAACAACAACAACAAAAAAAAAAACAGCTTCACCTTTTGTATGTGTAAGCTCCACAAAAACAAAACAACAAGCCATAAACCTGTTTGTGATTCCCCAAGTCTGAAATGGTTATCCATTAGGACTGGGTAGCTCAGGCATGACTACTGTTTTCATCACAGTGCAAAACCATGTAGTCAAAGGCTGGCATGGAACTTGTGCTCTTCCATCTTACAGAACACACTTGTATTCCAGTGCACAGTTCTACCATTGCTAGGTGTGATCATCGCCCTAATGGTTCCATATATCTCCTTGACCTCCAGCCATGGTTTCCACATCCCATGTCAGAGGAAGGAAAATTGGAGGAGATGTAGGGACAAGCGGGTGCACCCAGTGACTTTAAAGATGAGTTCCTAGGAGTTAGTCCACATTCACTGGTATCTCACCAGTTAGAACTTACCTGGTCACATCTATAAGCGAAAAAATTTCACCTTTATTTGGAGTATCCATGCACACAAGTAGAAATCCCATTATTAAAAAGAAAGAATGAAAGAACAGGCAGTAGAACAATTAGCTGCCACAATGGGGTTTCTATAATTTCCAACAAAAATAACTAATATAAATCACATACTCCATGTTGTTGTTGTTGTTGTTAGGTGCCATCGAGTCGGTATCCAACTCATAGCGACCCTCTGTACAACAGAGGAAACACTATTGTCAGTGCTTCTCTGCTGTTCATAGGGTTTTCAATGGCAGATTGATTTTTGGGAGGGGTTTGCCAGGTCCTTCTCCCAAGCCTACAGCTTCTGGTGTTCCCAGGCGGTCTCCCATCCAGGTACTAACCAAGCCTGGCCCTGCTTAGCTTCCGAGACCTGACGGGATCGGATGCCACAGGGCTATGGCTGCAGGCACATACTCCATAATAGGTATTATTTCCTTTTTTTTTTTTTCTGCTGTGCTTGGAGTTTGAACCCAGGGCCTCACAAGTGCTCTACCATTGACCCCCACCCCAGCCCTATTTTGACTCTTACCTTGATACAGGGTCTCACTAAGTTATGCAGGCTGCCTCTGGCCTTGAACCTGCAATCCTCCTGCCTCCACCTCCTGAGCTGGGATCACCAATAGGAGCTACTGCGCCCAGCTCCATCACTTTTTGTTAACATAAGAATGTTAAGGCATTAAATCATGGCAGTAGTTATGTTTTGAGAATCCCATATAGCAATGGCATACTTAAAAGTCAGCAATATTAACACGTATCTTAATATTTTAGAAGAATAAAACTTTGATGGAAGAGCTTCATCAGATTGTCCAAAGTTGCTAACATAAACAAAAATTTAAGAGGGAAATAAAACCTAGAATAGATAAGAAAACTCAAAATATCAATAAGTAAATAAATCACAAAGAGATCTGACAGAAAATGATGGTAAAACATAGATAAATGATTGACAGAAGGCAACTTCAAATAGACAACTGGAATATGACTTCTGAGTAAAGAGCAGATTAAGGATAAACATTGAATTTTACCTTGTCAAAATAAAATGACTTTTCCTTAGGTATAAATTGTAAGATGAGTCAATAAAAACAAAATTATTTTTGTAAAGGTAAAAAGGCAGATAGAGACCAAGCATCGTGGCTCATGTCTGTAATCCCAGAGATTTGGGAGGCTGAAACTGGAAGATCCCAAGTTGCAGGACACAGGCAGCCTTCATAACTTAGCAAGACCATGTCTCAAAAAATAAAGTAGGGGCTGCGGGTGCAATTCAGTGGTAGACTACTCACCTAGTATGCACGAGGCTCTGGATTCAAACCCTCAGAACTGGTGGAGGGAAAAAAAAACAGATGGAAGAAAGGCAAATGATTTAGCAAACCCTAGAAAGCTGAATGCCTGCAGCTATACCACTGTGGCATCTGATCCCATCAGATCTTGAATGCTATGCAGAGTCCGACCTGGTTTGCACGTGGATGGTAAACCAAGTGGGAACACCAGGTGCTATAGGCTTGGGAGAAGGACCCAGCAATTCACTCCCAAAAAACAATCAGCCATTGAAAACCCTATGAATAGCAAAGAAGCACTAACAATACTGTTTCACCTGTTGTATGTAGGGTTGCTATCAGTCAGACACCAACCCAATGGCACCTAACAAGAAGAAGAAGAAAGCTGAATGAGACTAAGACAACTGTGGGAGGAAAACCGAGAAGTAACTTGACGTTTCCAACCAAACCTCCCAGAATCTGAAAAACTGTCAGCTTCATATGACTCTAGAAGTGGAGGTAAAAAAATTTTTAAAAAGAAGGAAGACTGGTTGACAATCCATTTAAGAAATATATTCAGATACACGAACACCCTAGAGAGAGAGTTAGATGACTGCTCTCTTCAGTCCTGGAACACCAGCAGCTTATTTTCTGGGTAGAGCAAAACACAGGACGTCTACCAAGAGACCAAAGACACTGTATGGAAGAAGAAATCAGACTGAGAACAGAGGGAAGAGTTTTGAGCTATCTAGTCACTTCTCATTCAGGCTGCGAACTGCTGGCAGCCTGGTCTGTAGGGATAGGGAGATGTTTGGAAGGTCATTCTATGGAGAACTTAATTAGCCATAGAACCATACCTAAAGACACTTCCTGCCTCAATAAATAGCTGCCCAGCTAGGTGACCACAGAGAAGCCCATAGATAAGCACAGAGCTTCCAAGAAGCTGCTTGGTGGCCCAATTAGAGATTACAGACGTTCTTAATGCATTCAAGAAATAAAAAGACATTGCCAAACGCTATGGCAAATGCTTCCCAACGACTTGGGAGGCTGAAGCAGAGGGATCAGAAGTTCAAGGCCAGAGGGAGCCTGAGCAACTTAGTGAGACCCTGCCTCAAGATACAACATAAAAAAGCTCTAGGGGAGCAGCTTAGTGGTAGGGCAATTACCTAGCGTGTACAAGGCCCTAGGTTCAACATCCTACTACTAGAAGAAAAAAGAAAGAAAAAAAGGATACCACTAGGAAAAGGATTCTCATAACAAAATGGTCATAGGAATTAAAAATAATAATGAAATGGGAACATAACGATGGCATGTTCTTTTACAAAGTAAAACAAGAGTCAGAAAATAGGAGCAAAATATGAGAAAATTGAAATTCCAGCCCAAGATATCCAACATCTGAATAGAAGTTAAAAGGAAAAGATAAAAAAATAGAGATGAGAATAACATCAACCAAACAGGACCATTTTGACACCAAACTCTCATTCTCTGAACTCAGGATCATTGTTGTTGTTAGGTAGCTTCAAGTCGGGTATGACTCATAGCGACCCTATGTACAACAGAACGAAACATTTTTCTACTGTGCCAAGCCCGGCACTATGTCAGTGCTACTCTGCTATTCAGAAGGTTTTCAATGGCAGATTGTTTGGGGAATATTTCCGTAGTGGGCTGCCAGGTCCTTCTTCCATTTCTGATGTGCTGGGGATGGAACCCAGGGCCTCAAAGTAAAGCACAGGACTCTACCAAGTGAGCTAAATCCGAGCCTGAACTAAAGATCAGAGGAAAACAAATTGAGCAAAAGAATTCTTTGGAGCAAATAGTACCCCAATCCCCTCACAAATCTCTTTATCATCACTTGCATCTTAACTTAAGAAATCAATCAATTTGGGTAACAAGAGATTTCTATATTTGAAAAAAAAAATCCCTTAAAGGATAAGGGCCAATGAGCACCCCGAAAACTTGATGAAAACAGAACACACAAAGGCACATCACTGAGAAATTAAGATCACTTAGCCCAAGAAGTCACTTCTATAAGATTTTATAGAGAATAAGAAAGAGGTGAAGGGAAAGGTAATTAACAAAAGTAATAGTAATCATTGTTGGTACGAGGTGCTGTTGAGTCGGTGTCCAATTGATGGCAGTCCTATGTACAATAGGCAAAACAGTATTGTTAGTATTTATCTGCTATTCATAGGATTTTCAATGACTGTTATGTTTTTTTGGGATATGTTTTCGGCTGCTGGGTCCTTCTCCCAAACTACAGCACCTGGCGTTCCCAGCTGATCTCTCATCCAAGTACTAACCAGGCCGAACCCTGCTTAGCTTCCGAGATCTGATGAGATCGGAAGCCACAGTGGTTCAGCTGCAGGCTTAGTAGTCATAATCATATTCAAATAGAAACTAGCATGGAAGAATGCTTCAGAATCCCAAAGGAAAATTATTTTCAATCCTGAATTCTAGCTACACTATCACTACAGCTATAAAGATACTTTACACATGCTATATTTTAAAAATGTCTGCAGCCATAAATTCCCTAGCTTCTGATCCCACCTGATCTCAGAGTCTAAGCAGGGTTGGCTTGGTTAGTCCTAGATGGGAGACCACCTGGGAATACCAGGTGCTGAAGGCTAGGGAGAAGGATATGGCAACCCATTCCCAGAACAATCCACCACTGAAAATCCTATGAATAACAGAGAAGCACTGACAATAGTGCCGGGCATGGAGAGTGTCAGAGAGTGTTTTGTCCTGTTGTAGATAGGGTCGCTATGAAGTGGGTCCGACTTGATGGCACCTAACAACAACAACAACAACAACATTTTTTTAAGAACTATTTTATATTCGACCTCCCTTTTTAGGAAGAAGGGCATGCCTGGCAAAGAAAGTAAAGGAAGAAGGAATTAAACCGTGAAATAAGGAGACAGAGGACACAAGAGAGGAATGGAGAGTTAGGAGGCCCCAGGATAAGAGATGGATACATGGCAGAGCTAACCTAATGGCCCTAAGAAGACAGATTTGGCACCTCCTGCACCCAAAGGCACAGGGAGAATAAACAGACGACCCCAGGTCTGAAGCAATGATATGAACAGTGAAAACTGAAAATGTAAGGGAAAAGCTCCATGACACTGATCTGGGCAATGATTTTTTTGATATGATCCCAAAAGCACAGACAACCAAAGCAGAAACAGACAAAAAAGTAATCAATCTCAAAAGCTTCCACACAGCCAAGGAAACCATCACCAGAGAATGGCAGAAAGTATTTACAAAAACATATGTGGTAAGTTTATATCCAAAATGGTAGTAACAAGAGCTGAAGCCCTCTGAGGCACACACTAGGGAATGAAGAAGTCAAATATGGTGCATGAAGGCTAAAGAATACCATGCAGAAGTGAGAACCAATAGCAACACATATATCACTTAAAAATTCACTTTTGCATGAAAATTGTAAGACGAAGAAATGTGTTTCACAGAACTAAACCATTTATGAAATTGAACAGCACACTTAGCAAACACTACTACCATTCCTGCAACGACTTCTGCACATTCAGAGACCAATTCCAGGCACATAAGAAAGTGTGGCTGGGTGGTGGTCAGGAGGAGGACATGACAGCAGGAAGAAGAGTGGATGTAGGGAAAAATTGGGAGGAAATTGGCAAAAACTCCCAAACTGGGAAAACGGCTTTTGAATATCTGGTTTGTAAATTAGAGATCTAGGGAAAATGAAAGTAACTTGGTTGCAAGTTTGTACAAAACCCTTCCTGATTGGACAATTGGACTGAAAGCTGATTGGCTCAGGCCATTCCATGGGCGAGCTACATAAAGAGCTGCGCTGTGGCAGCTCGATCCTTTTGGCACCCCTTTCTGCGCCTTCTCGCCGTTCCTGCCCGGACCACCTGCCCGGACCACCTGCCCGGACCACCGATGAAGAAACGCCTCTCCCGCTGCTCTCCCCCGGACCTTCTGTGAGGAAAGAAAGCTCTCCGGTTGCAATCATCAACAAGGAAAAGAACCTGCTCTCCCGTCTGATCACCGACGAAGCAACAGCTGCCTCCTCGTGACCACCGAGATGACCAACACAGGTGTTTGCACCTGGAAGGCAAAAGCACCTGAGGCTTTTCCTTTCTCCCGTGTCCTCCGGGGTCCCCAAGGCCGCAGGAGTCTGCGCCCCTCACTTGAGGGTCCCGAGTGAATTGTGTTTAGTGTCTGTGTGCGCGGCGGCACCACCAGAACCTCCAGGCCAGACCAGGAGGCGTGCGCCCCACAAGTGGACAGTGGGAATGAAGACAAAGAAGGTAAACTGAGTAACATAAAGATGCCTCTTGGTATTAACAAGGGTGATGGGGCACAAACTGAGGTGAAGATGGACTTGATCACGTCCACTAGGGGACAGAGAACAGCATCTCCACTCACCACCAAACCCCACCCCTCAAAAGTGAAAGAGCAAGATAGAGACTTGGGATCAAGGAGAAAGAAACAGAATTGGGCTCAAAGAAAAAGAAATAAAAGAATTCCAAGTGTGGCTCCAAAACCAGTAAGGTATGTAAATTAAATTAGTTTATATTTCATGTCTCAGTTCCTTTGCATGTGTGTGTATACATATATACATTTTAAATATATATAAACATACTCATATATACACACATGGGTATATATACATATACCGAGGATACCAAAAAATGTATACACATTTTAAGAGATGTTACCCATGTATTGCCAGCAGCTGTACCACTGTGGCATCTGATCCCATCAGCTCTCAAAAGCTAAGCAGGGTCAGGCCTGGTTAGCACTTGGATGGGAGACTGCTTTGTAACACTAGGTGCTATAGGCTTAGGAGAAGGACCTGGCAACCCACTCCACAAACCAACCAGCCATTGAAAACCCTATGAATAGCAGAGAAGCACTGACAACAGTGTTTCACCTATTATACGTAGGGTTGCTATGAGTTGGACACGGACCTATAACAACCATTCATGTATTAGTTTTCAAAGTTGGATTGAATTACAGTAGCAATGTATAGCACCAGCTTTACTCAAAAGACGGCACTGAGCAAACGAAGGCTAGCATCACCAAGCAAACAACACATTCTTAAAACAGCAAAATAGAAAAGTTTTCATCACAATGGTGTGTGTGTGTGTGTGTGTGTGTGTGTGTGGAGACAAAAATAACTTCTCAGGGTGACTGAGATTAAACTATAAAATTTTCTATGAATATCAGGATTTTTTAAAGCCCTGAAACCGGGAAACAGCCTAAATTTAGTGTCCCTTATTTGGCATCACAAACATGGTCCACAATGCAGGTCTCTCTAGGACAACTGGGCCACAGATGGGAATTCTCATGGTTTACCTACCTTCTACCCAATAAAAATTTCTGAAAATTTTGAACCCCACTGTTGGGAGCATGTCAGTTTCTTTTCAACTTTTCTACCAGTCTCATTCTTAGGAAAACTATCTGAAAACAAGTTTGGGGGACTTCACAGAAAGGAAGTAACAATGAGTCCACTTATCAAAGCTGAGAATCAAGTTAATAGCCAGGGAAGCAGTTTACCTACCCTGCCCAATATCACATTACACAGGACCTCTGAATCAATCACACAGGAGAATTCTTCCCCCGAAGCAAGTTTCCATTCTACTTTCATAAGTTTTAAAGCCAACATGTCAGGGCAGCAACTCTAGCACAGCACAACCACGAGCAAAGAGCCAAGAGAAATCAAACTTTGCTGCTTGTAGTCAAGGTCACCCCTTCCAGGTATGTCTTTCCCTCCCATTACCACAGCTGAGGCAAAAAATTCAAGGACAACTGGCTCTCTCCTGCATAGAATTTGCTCATCTCTGCCTCATAAACTTCCAAAATACCCCACTGGCCGCTCGTCCTTTTCTCATTGTCTCTGCTAATCAATAGCTTGCAAGAGAAAGCTGCCATGTCAACTAGGAAATAGTACTATGTAGATTTTATCTTCAAATTAGCTGTATGTTGATAATGAGCATGTTTAGACACTTGATATAATAAACTGAAATGTCTAAAATAATTAAGGATAAATTATGAAGAAAGTATATTTGATGTATTATATAAGCTAACTGTTGAGCATAATTTTACAGAGAAAAAAATTTCATTTGCCATTTATAGTGAAGAACTGACTATATTATAAAACATACTTTATACATGCTCCTTGTAATAGATCTCTTTTCCATTAACTCTCAGAAATCATGATGGGAAGATATATCATCTATTTTCTTTGTCTTTCCTACTACTATCACTATTAATAATAACCACCACAAGGGTTATAATGTGTCAGGTACTGTCCTACGTACTTTCCACTTATTTAAAAATTTAATGCTCTCAAAAGCCCTATGTGCTAGGGTTGATATCTTTATTTCATAGATGAGGAAACTCAAATAACAGAGAAATTCAAAGACTACATAGTGAGAAAGCACTGGCACAGAATGCGAGCTCAAGCAGTCACACACTGGTTGTTATTAACCATTCAACTTGCTGCTCACCACAGGCTTCCATAAAAGACAAATGATACTTTGTAAAAAGTGGAAGCTATATACCTGGGACATTGGATTTAGCTTAAGCCGATATTTTACTAAGGACAGAATGAATGCTTGCAAGACTTAATTATCACATGAATATCTTTGAACTAGAAAATGCTTTTAAAATATTGCTTAAACTTATATCAGTACATAAATAAAAGGAAGGATGAAATGGATAAAACAAAAAGCAAATAACTTTTTAGTATGTCTCAATTTTGTTCATGAAAGGTAAGATGGGATCTAGAGACATATTCATTGAAAAATTAGAACTCAATTCACCTTGGTTGAAAAATTGGAGCTAGAGCTAGGCATGGTAGTACACGCCTATAATTTCAGTGATTCAGGAGCAGAGGCAGAGGATTGTGAGTTTGAGGCTAGAGGCAACCTGTGTAACTTAGGGAGACTCTGTCTCAAAACAAAAAATTTTTTAAAAAATGGACTAAGGAGATATAGTTCAGTGGTAGAGCATTTGCAAGGCATATACAGGGCCCTGGGTTCAACACCCAAGTACTACAAAAAGAAGATGGAGGGAGGGAGAGAGGGAAAGGAGGAAGGAAGGAAGGAAGGAAAATTTCACTGTGGGCCTAGTGGGGATAGAATATTACAATGAACATTTAAAGATGATTTATTAGTTATAAGTATTTTGAGTCGTATCATCTTTTTTAAAAAAAAATCCCAATCTCAGGAAACATTTCCATATATTTCATCAAATAAAACAGATTTATTGTTAGATGTTATTGAGCCGGGTCCAACTCATAGCAACCCTATGTACAATAGAACAAAACCCTCCCCGACAATGTGCCATGCCCAGCACTATGTTAGTGCTTCTCTGCTATTCATATTCAGTGGCAGATTTGGGGGACTGTTTTGGCTGCCGGATCCTTCTCCCATTTTTTGTGGTGCTGGGGATTGAACCCAGGGCTTGAGAGAGCATACAAGTCCTCTACCACCTGAGCTAAACCTCAGCCCCAAACAGGCTTAAGGCATTTTAAATACGAAACTGCTCCAGAATACTTTCAACTGATATTTCATGCTATTCACAGTAGTCAAAATTCTTAGAACACAGAGGGAGTAAACACACTATGGAAAGTCCACTCCTACCTCCAAAGACTGACAACAGCTAATCAACGCTGGTACAATTCACAGAGAAGTCAAGCACCTGACTTCAGAGTGATCGCATAACTTTCAGGTGCTTTGGCCAGAAATAATTTACCCATGATATAGAATAGAAAAAGCCGTCACAGGTGCTGTAGTCAGAAAGTGTAGTTTTTTGTCAGTATGAAAAGTTCCACAGAGAGTCAGTTCACTTAGGCTGGCATCAATTCCCTCCTAATGGTCACCTGATCCTGGCAGGAGGGTGTGTCTAGAACCAGCAGGGAAGAAGGTATTTGGTTTCAGAATGACAAAACAAAAAGGAACTTTAGAATCAAGTTCAAATGCCTCATTTTACAAATAACAAAACTCAAACCTTCCTCAGCACCACATGGCTCAGAAGACCAGAACTCAGGTATCCCTGAGTGCTGCCTCCTGGGATAGTGCAATCTTTGGGGTTCTTAATATATTAGGGTACCTGTATGCTTTGCTAGCTATAGTAACATAAGTGCCTTTCCCTGCACTTTCCACTGTAGAAAAAAACTGCTTATATCTCATTTTCCAAAATGAAAACAAAAAGAATATCTATGGTCTTATTTAAAAAAAAAAACAAGACTACTCACACACTTAAATGTCTTCAGTGCAAATCTACTCTCATTTCAAATTAGTAAGCAAAGTTTAACATTGAAGTAACAAAAGTTTTATTACCATATTGTGCTTTTTAATGACAAATGATATTCAGTCCAAAACATCACAGCAGATCATCACACATGAAAGTATCTCTATGAAGAAAATGGGAAATAGTTATAATAATTAACGTTATGGGAAGGGAAATTAAAACAGGGAAGCCAAATATATTATTCAAGAGCATCAAGCAGATTGTGCCACACTGAATAAAACTTCTCAAGTTCCAAGATATCAGTCCTTGACAACATTACTAAATATTCTGTAACACATTAGGAAAAAAAATCACATTAAGAAAAACTGCCAGTCAGGCACTATGGTGCATGCCTATAATCCCAGTGACTCAGGAGGCTGAAGCAGGAGGATCACAAGTTTAAGGCCAGAGACAGCCTATGCAACTTAGCATGATCCTGTCTCCAAAAAATAAAAATGGAGCTAGGGGTACAGCTCAGTGGTACAGCACTTGCCTAGCATGTGCAAGGCCCTGAGTTCAACTCCCTGGTACTGCAAGGAGAGAGACAGACAGATAGAGAGACCCCTCTTAAAGGACAAATAATTTCAAGTTTTAATAAATCAAATTCTGCCCTTTAACTCTCAAGATGCCTTGTGATCTTAATATCAAATAAATTGAAGATTTGGATTTCTATTTCTTTTTCCTTTTTTTTTTTCCCCTGGTACTGGGGTTTGAACTCAGGGCCTTGCACTTGCACGCTTTGCAAGTGCTGACCACTGAGCTGCACCCTCAGCCCAGTTTTTACTTTTTGAGACAGGGTCTCACTAAATTACGCAGACTGCCTCTGGTCTCGAACTTGTGATCCGAGCTGCTGGGATTATAGGCGTGCGCCACCAAGCCTGGCTTAGATTTCTATTTCTCAAGTCCACTCCATTTGCTTACATGCCTTCAAATAAAAAGCAAGTCCCTAACTGCAAAGCAACTTATTAGAAGAAAACAATGACAGGATACCTTAAGTAATAAATGCAAAACATTTATTTAGCTACACAGGGTGGCACACGCCTGTAATATGAGGAGGGCTCAGGAGGCTGAGGTGGGAGGATCATGAGTTCTTGGTCAGGCTGGGCTAAATAGAGAGACTTCATCTCATAAAAACAAAGCATTTATTTACTTTGCCCTCAGAGTACCAGAGGATACTTTTAAGTTGTATTTTCTTGGTTCTTTACAAGAAGCAAAAAAGAGCAGCAAAGGTTGCCCCAGTAGGTCTGTCTCTGTATCACTGTGCACATATAACACACATCACCATCCACACCAGAGTATGGAAACAAATTATAGGTACCACCACCTTTTCACCTCCTTTCCGCTGTGTTTTCACAAGACCCTTCTGCCTTTGGGCTGATCTTAGCTTCTCTGCAGCCAGAACTCTCAGTGGCTCAGGCTAGAAAAAGTCAAGATGTGTCCCTCAGAGGTTTATTTTTCATGCAATAAAACAATATAGGAGAGGACAGATGAGCAACGATGGCAGTGGGACAGGGAGAGACAACATCCATTGACACAACCCTAAGATGTTCATGGAGCTGCCAATAAGCAATGGGTATAAAGTATGCAGCCCGAGAGCACAATAAATAGATGCAAAAGGTCAGGCGTAGGGAGGAGACAGAGTGGGCATGGATAACAACGTGCAGAGCAGGCAACCATGGATATGTACAGGTGGACAACAAGGGCAGAGGGAACAGGGACAAGCAGTTCTGAGCACGAGTGGTGCCAACACCTTCCAAGGCTATCCTCAACCCAGTTCAGGGAAGGATGGGCAAACCCAAGACCTCAGATGCACACACCTGCAGATACCTACCTACAGAGGAAGGGAGGTGGTGCAAGTCAAGCAGTTCCCGCCCAGACAGTTTTAATAGAGTTTAGGAGAACAGAAAGTTTTTTGTTTTGTTTTAGGCCAGGTAGAGACAGGAACCCACACAGTGATTTGATGAGAAAAACCAAGGCCCATATTGGGTGCAGACACCAGTCCATCCGTTATGCAACATACATGTAACACAAATTCCACTGACTGTCACTTCTCTCTGAAGCATCTGTCAGGGGATTTGTTCCTGTATGTTTGTTGGTACTCTAAGGCCTGGCTTTTATTGCTCACTTGTCATTCTACTTACAGTAAAGATTAATAACACTGCATATGCTGCGTGATGAATAAGAAATTCATCTTCCACGGCGCTGGTGTACAATTATGCAGTATATCCCTTTGAGTGTGTAAGAATTCAACTGAACATAGAGAGCTCCCAACACAGAGGGGAGAAGTGAAACCTCTCTAAATATTTGCCATGCTTTGGTCTACAAACAGGCTCAGAAAAGTAAAGTGTGAAAATGAAAATCGTGTTACCGACTATATTGTCAAACTAAAATAATATTATTTCAAGCTACAGTAAACTCCAGCTCACCTAAAATCTACTTGACCAAAATGCTGAGTTTTACCATAATTGACTTTGGCTTTTATTCTAAGTGTAAGAGAGGAATGGAAAAATATTTAGAGTCCATGTCTGCCTTCTTTGGGAGGGAGGAGGGTGAAAATCATCTCAGTGGAAAAATAAATCTGCATGCTTCCACCTCCCCTGTGGGGCCTAGAGAAGGATGGGAAAGGAAAGACCTGGGGAAAATATTAATGGATCTTTAGAGGAGCCAAAGGAGGCCCAGGACTGGGTCTGAGTGGAAGGCCAGAGAAAGTTATAGTGCTGTAAGAAACCAAAAGCTCAAAATCTTTCTTTCTTTTCTTTCTTTCCTTTTTTTTCTCTCTTTTTTATTGCTTCTTGTTGTTGTTGTTGTTGTTGTTGTTGTTAGGTGCCATCGAGTCCGTATCTGACTCATAGCGACCCTCTGTACAACAGGGGAAACACTATTGTCAGTGTTTCTCTGCTGTTCATTAGGTTTTCAATGGCAGACTGATTTTTAGGAGGGGGTTGCCAGGTCCTTCTCCCAAGCCTACAGCTTCTAGTGTTCCCTGGTGGTCTCCCATCCAGATACTAAAACCAGGCCCGACCCTGCTTAGCTTCCGGGATCGGATTCCACAGGGCTACGGCTGCAGGCTTTTTATTGCTGAGAAACAGAAATGGGCCCACTCACCATGATGATCAGCTGGGCACATGCTGCTGGATGCTGATGAGGCGCTTTTAAAAAACATAGCCTAATATTTAATGTCAGGCTTTTTTTTGTTTTGAACTTCTGAACTTTTCAGTTTCCCTTATCATCATAAAGTTTACTCAACATGATCTCTGGAAAGAAAAAAAAAACACAAGGGAAAGGGCTGTGTTCGTGTGTGGGTAGGTACAAAGTGCAATGGGGACAGCCAGTTCAAGATCAAAGCAGAGGGTCTAGCCACTTGCATGCTCCAGCCCATCCCCATGTCACAGTGCTCCCAAAGAACTGCGGCATGCTTTGCTCTGAGAATCAAATGTAAAAGCAACTGGAATGGTGGCATCTTTTGAAGACAGAGCACACAGTGTAAGTAGAGAAATGTCTGCTAATGAAAAATTTTGACGATTATATATCCATGAGTCATTTCTAATGCCTCAACTATAACAAATTACTTTTCCTATCCCTAGTCGCTGACACAGATATGGTGAGTTCAAAATCACTGGCCAGAGATTTCCATGACACACAAGGATTAATACAATAATGAAAAAGAAAATCCACTGCTTTTAAAATTAAGTACAAAAGTTCAAAAAGTATTAATGACGGCAACTTTCTCAAAGCTGCTTTTGCTATACAGACAGGAAACAGGAAAAATTAAACAGAGGGGTGGTAACAGAGAGAAGACAAAAAGGAAGGAGGCCCAGAATGCACAGAGGGAAGAATCAGATAAAGATGGAGATTGTTGTTGTTGTTGTTAGGTGCCCTCGAGTTGGTATCCGACTCATAGCGACCCTCATAGGGTTTTCAATGGCTGTTTCGGGATTGCCTTGGAAGTGGATTGCCAGGTCCTTCTCCCACTTTTGCAGTGCTGGGAATTGAACTCGGGACCTCAGAGACTGCAGTGCAGCGCTCTACCAACTGAGCTAAATCCCAGCCCCAAAGATGGAGATAGGGGCACTCAAAGAAAGAAAAACAAAAACTGAAAGTCAGTCTAACCACTGTTTACATAAAATCTTTAATAGGTTTCTCAGAATTCTACTTTCCTCATCTGTAAAACAGATATAGAGAAATTCCTCTCATAATTTTATTTTTGAAATAATATATGCCAAAGTAACACACATAAAAATATATATCAAGACCCAGCAAAGTGCAACAAGAGGAAAGATTTTTAAATATAATATGAACATGAATGGGACCTCCTACTGTGAACTTGGGATTGTTGTTCCTATTTTTTGCTCTCTAAAATGTTTGCAGACTTCTATTCACAGTTTAACTTCTTGAACTTTAATTTTGACAGTGCACTTACTGAAGACTCCTTGAAGAGAAATTATTTTCTAGTATACAGGAGGGAAGGGATTAGCACCATCATATGAGCTAAATCTAGAACTTAGTCCCTGGGTTCTTTTGTGTTTGCAAATACTTTCAACAAAAATGAAAATACATCTTTTGAATTAGTGCCTTAAGGCACTGCTGATAAAACAGTATTATTCATCAGAGCAACAGTTCACATTTATTTTCTTCTTTTTATGCACCATGTACCTCAGTAGGCATTTCAGATACACTCTTTCAAAACATCACAACAATCCTTTTGGGTAATCTCTACTATCAAGTTTATTTTACAAATGAGGAACTGAGGTCACACAGCAGTAAGAGAGGAACTGAGTTTCAAAAATAAGTGGATTCTAGAGTCTGGCTTTTAATCACTACACCAAATGTCATGATCCTAAAGTACCTTCTAACTACCAGAGAAAGAAGAAATCATGACCAAGAAAGCTTTAACATAAGCATATTACAATTTTTCCGAATTTCTCCCAAAAGTGGTAAGCCAGTTACTGAACATTCTCAGCTAGAGTTTTGTTGTTGTTTTTGGGTCCCGTTGAGTCGGTATCCAACTCATAGCGACCCTCTGTACAACAGGGGAAACACTATTGTCAGTGCTTCTCTGCTGTTCATAGGATTTTCAATGGTGGATTGATTTTTGGGAGGAGGTTGCCAGGTCCTTCTCCCAAGCCTACAGCTTCTGGTGTTCCCAGGTGGTCTCGCATCCAGGTACTAACCAGGCCCGACCCTGCTTAGCTTAGAGATCTGAAGTGATCGGATGCCACAGGTCTACGGCTGCAGGCAATTAAGAGTTTTACATCCACCTAATTGCCATAGTTTCTAGATTTTGAGACTACAGGTTAAAAATAAAGCTCTTTGGGTCTGAGTTTCTTCATCTGCAATTACAATTGAGGCTCCAAAGGATGCCTCAAATTCAAATAGACAATTACTCTGCAACCCCTGTTTCACCTTCCCAGTAATCTCAAAACTATTCTGATGTCTTTCCTCCTGGAACATGATGATAATGTCATGTTATGGAAGTGTTTAAGAAAGCACTTTCCTAAATAAAGGTTACATTACTGTGAATTCCTAAGTACTATGGAAATCAAGGCCATATACCCTTTTATACTTTGACTTTGTATGACCACTTTGGGAAACTTAAATGTTTCTGAATAAGAACTATAAAGGTTGTGTCTTTTTAACTATAAACTGTAGGCAAACAAAACACCGTATAAGTTTTAGTAATAAATAGCCATACTGAAAAAAAAATTGTACTAGGGCTTGCTATTCAGAATGAAAGTGCCAGCAGAATCTTCCTCAGTTGTCTAAGGCTGTGGTTACCCTATTTCTAATAAACAAGGCGGCTTCCTGTCTCTGGTTTGTCATTGCTAAATCAGGGCTGAATCCTGGCAGCTTCCACGGTCCTGACCCCTGAGTGCACTCAGGCTAAGAACTGCAAGCTTTGCTTCATTCCTTATTGTAAAAAGCTTCTCATCAGAGAGCACCTCTTGCTTCTCGAATATAAACACATTCATCAGTGAAGCTGAAAAAGAATTAATTTCTTGTGCTCAAAACTTGATATCTCATCATTTCTAAATATATCTCTATTTGGTTGACGTATTGAGACTTTTTCTGAGTCTACACAGAAACGAAGCTCTGTGTACACTTTTAGATCATTTCACCAGTGGATAAAACAGCATCCGGTACTCATAGCGACCCTCATAGGCAGATTCCAACTCCAGCATCCAGTAGGTGAATCTATAATCAATCAAATATGTATTCCTTAAGGATTATTGGTGACCGAGCCCACAAGGCACAGTTCACAGTCAGAAAACTAAAATGCATTTCGGTTTACAAAACAATTTTTTATATGCAATAGATCATTTTCGTTAGGATTTAAAATGCAATTTGCGAGTACTTCCTCCTACTTTTGGATTCTTCTGAAGTAATTTACTATACAGCAGGGTACCCAATTTTTTCTCAATATGCTGATAAATTATATGATATACGTCTCACTTCCTTTATTTTGTTCAGAAGCTGCCTACAGGGTTGTGTCAGCAAAGTGCAGTCCTTGCACTTCTGACCTTTTTGAGTTTAAAAAAAAAAAAAAGGGAAGGGAAAACTCTATAAACAAAAGATTTCCTCTCCAGCTTCTCACCATCACCATTTTCCTCGGCCACGGCAACCTATCCTGTTGGACGGTGCTGGTCTCCCGAGAGCGAGTCACGGCTGGAGACCACCTGTAAAGGCTGGAGATGCTGCTGGCCCTCCTCAGGCCCGGGCCATTACACAAGCCCTTCTGCTTTCTGGAGGTGTCTGCACCCAGCTGCTGGGAAACAGTGATGCTGTCAGTCAGCAGGGAAATTTGCTGCTTCTGAAACCCTCTCTCAGAGCTTCCTCTGTGCGGCACCTCCAGCTGCCTCGGTGCACCGTGTCAGGGTATTAAAATAGCTCAGGCTTGATGACTTCACTAGTTCTCACAAACGGGCCAGTTGGCAGAACGCTAATGCAGTCTGCTCCTGAGTGGAAGACATTTTTTTTTCTTTCTCCACCACCCCCTAATATGAATACTTAGTTTCATTTTGACTCTGGAATAAGTCTCTTTTCTCAGATTCAGTTCAGCACAAACCTAATATAAAATACCTCAGAAGGACTTTAAAAGGCTTGAACTGAAAAAGGTCACCTGAAGCCAACACCAAGCATCCAGATTGTATTATAAATTTCTTATGCTAAACTTCAAGGACATCAAAACTGCTAGGTAAGACAACCTTACATAACGTATTTGTATTTCATTCATTTTGGGGCCAAATGCCTTCCTTAAGAATATGGATGATAACTAACAGCCAAAAATTTTTAAGTCTTATTTCTTGTGTATACTCTGTTACGACAAGCAAGGAGATCAATAAAAAGTATCAAAATGAAAATTAAATACCACTACTAATAAGCATGGGAGAAGGACCTGGCAATCCACTCCCAAGGCAATCCCGAAACAGCCATTGAAAACCCTATGAGGGTCACCATGAGTTGGATACTGACTCGACCGCACCTAACAACAACAATCATCTTATGTTTATTGTTGTTGTTGTTGTTAGGTGCCGTGGAGTTGGTATCCAACTCATAGCGACCCTCATAGGGTTTTCAATGGCTGACTGTTTCAGGATTGCCTTGGGAGTGGATTGTCAGGCCCTTCTCCCAATCATAAGATGATAGAGGACCTTTAAAAGGCGATTTTTCTTAACAACACAGAAAGCTTTCATGATTAGTGCTCAGATATATTTTGAAATTTGTTAAAAAATAATAAAATGGAAGGCATTTGTGCAATAAAAAAGGTGTTCTGAGTGGGGCACAGTGGCACAGGTCTAAAATCCTAGTGACTCCGGAGGCAGAGGGAGGAGGATCATGAGTTTGAGGATAGAGGCAGCCTGCGTAACTTAGCAAGACTTTGATTCTAAATTAAAAAAAAAAAAAATTAATAGGTTGGAGTACATCCCAGTGGTAGAGCACTTGCAAAGTGTATATGAGCCCTGGGTTCAACCCCCAAGTATGGGAGGGAGGTGTTCTTTTGCATTAGATCACCAAATCTTATTTTAGTATTCATATTTTCACTTAGTTTTTCACTTCCTAATAATAAGAAAATATTCCATGAGAAAAGTTGGTCCTTCTGATGTTCCAGTACCATAACTCAATGTTATGTCCACAGTGCACTTTGATTCCAAAAGAGAGCATTTAGATTAACTGCTTCAGTGCCCTATGGACACAAGATTTATGCCAAGAGAAAAAGCTCCCATATGACTCTATGGACATAGAGCTAATGAAATAATTTGGTTCACTGGTTTAAGATGTTTCCTCTTAAAGGGGTGCAATCACTGTCCCAAAAAAGAGAGAAAAATCAATACCACTATTCCCAGCACTCCTCAGTTCCTCTATCAGTTAAAAACAGCATCTAAGAAATAGTGATATCTTACAACTATGTTAATAGGAAGCCATCTCTCCCACCAGTCCCAACCAAAATATTAGAGAACTTTTCAGAGAACAAATGAGCACATCTATAACAATGAATTTTAAAATGTGTTACCATACAATGATTTAATCATTCCGTAAGCATTTACTGAATATATTTCATGTAACAGGTACAACATGTATACTGTCCAGAGAGACGAAACAGACACCAATATGGCCTTTAAGAATTTCAATCATTTTTAGTTATGTATTACATAGCTACAAAAATTTAACAAGACATGAACTGCTACAATTTGTTTTTATGTTTACCCATGCTTTAGAAAATTTGATTTTGATGGAATATCCAAGGAATTGTTGGATTCCCTTAAATATAATAACCAGGAACATTTTGGCCATAGTTCAGAAAAACAATCAGGAAATTAAGAGTTATCATGGCTCTCTTCTACAGAGGCTAATAAACAAAGACATATGGAGAGTCTGAGTGCTGCAAGGTCAATTGTAAATGTTACTACAGATAAAATAAGTCACACAATGATGGAATAGGCTGAGTTGGCTATAATAGTGATTGAACTAACCATCAAATTTCAGAACCAGAAAAGACGTTAAATATAAAAATCTCACATTTTATTAATGATGCCTAGAAATATTGTATGATTTGGATAAAGTCACATAGGTATTAAGTTGCTATTTTGGAATCAACATAAATATTTGTCATGTTGCTTTCTCATTATGCGACTCACAATTCTGTTCTCCATCTGATTCACACATTAGCATATTACACTAGTGTGTCTGACTATACACACATGTATGCATACACTACTCCTTGATTCACACACACTAACTTACACTTACTGATTCATCCACCCACAAATACGCACATTATGCTACTCTATATCTAACTTAGACACACACTGATATTGGCCTATATACATACAAATTACAACAATACATATTTTTAAAGTGACAAATTCAAATGTGAGCCAGCCAGCCACGTAACTATTTCAAAATTATACCGTATGTTAGGTACTGTTGAGCCCACATCCAATTGATAGCAACCCTTCATACAACAGGTGAAACAGTATTGTCAGTGCTTCTCTGTTATTCCTAGGGTTTTCAATGGCTGATTGTTTTTCGGGAGTGGGTTGTGGGGTCCTTCTCCCAAGCCTACAGCACCTGCTATTTCCAGGCCATCTCCCATCCAAGTACCAACCAGTCCCAACCCTGCTTAGCTTCCGAGATCTGATGGGACTGGACGCCACAGTGGTACATCTGCAAGCCATAATGTATATTATGGGGTAATTTATTGGGCCCCTCATTTAGATCTGTGACTTCCCAGGGACTGGAAAATTTTGATACCAATGACATGGAAATTTGGTGAGCCCACAGACATTCATTTGCATGAAGACCTTTGTTTCTTAATTCAAGAATGAGGATATTAGTGTTGCATTTTCCACACTATGGGATAGGTGAATGGATATATAAAGAAATCAGGGACAGAGAATAATATCTGATGCCCTTGTGCCAGGATAAATTCCAAGTTTCAGAACCCATAATGCAGTGCAGGAGTGATGTGGGGGAAGTGCAAGAGCATCATGGCTTGGGATTCTGGCTACCAAGCATGAATAAAGTGACATTCTCTCCTCTGCTCAATGGTGGACAATACAGAGAACTCTGAAGATCTCTCTTGACATATGAAATCAGGGTTTTTAACTGGAGTTAGAATGAGCAATGATGAGACTCTCTAGGGGTTTTATGAAGAGGGGGATATAAGCAAGTAGGAGATAAAGATCGAGAAGTCCCTTCATGAAAACTAGCTGACGCAATGATTCACAAACCTTGAGATGTCACTAGGGACACAGACTTTAAAACAATAGGAGAGACCTGAAAGGGAGCTAATGGTCCTGCAAGAGCAGATAGGTGCATATATAGAAAACATGGGCCATTGTGGCTCTGTAGCAAAGCCTGCTGACCTACAGGCAGTACCAAGAAGAAGAAATGAAGAACCCAATGACTGTGATTGCAGATTGTACTCTGTTAGCCTCAAAAAGTCTACTGAAGCAGATGGTGAATACTGCGAACATTTGCTTTGTTAAGCTACTTGCTCTATTAGTCTAGCATGCTTTTATCCATAAATAATTCCCTTTTATTACTAAAAATAACCATCACCAACACATATATACATTATGTTGGAAGATTCTCTGTAGTCAAACTATGAGGTATTGCTTTTATGACCCTTTTGGACAATAATCTCATAGTTTTAATACGGATATGGAAAGAAAACACCAAGAATAATAACTGTGATCTAGTATGCCAAATATACCCTCTTGCTGGGCTTTATTTATGCAAAAGAGCCCTCCCAAAGTGGGCAGCACTATCACTGTGGCCTTGGAAGATTGCTATAAAGGTCAAGAGTCAACTTAGAAATAGGGCATTATTCCTCAAAAGGAAATGTGTAGCTTTAAGCAAATAAACCACAAGTACTTTAATGATCATTTTAAAGACCTTATCCACAGCCCAAGATAAAAGTCTTCTAAGGATCAAAAAGATCAGGCCCTAGACAGGAGGTTAAAGGGAAGGGTAGGCAGGGACATAAATAGCTAAATGCTTTTCAAAAATTGAAATGAGAGCCCTTCTATCAAGGAATACAAAGAAACCTTCAAAGTTTAGCAGGTCAAGTACAAACTAATAACCAAGCCTGCCAAGAAAGAATTTGAGTAACCTTGCAAAATACTCCTAAAGATAATAAAAAATGTTTCTTACTAGATGAAACCTCTGAAAATAAAGTAGGATTTTTTTTTGCAAAGCATGTATCTAAAATGAAAAAGAGTGTGTATATAAAATTGAGCAATTTTCATGATCTATTAAGAATATTGCAAATATCAACTTATCTTTTGAAACATATGGGAGAAACTAAAACAAGCAGTGATTAGTAGACAGTCAAAATCCGCTATTAGGCTAGCGGATATAACAAAAACTAAAACCTGATTGGCATTACTAGAGTTAAAGATTCAAGGTAGAACCTGTAAATGTTGAGGCACATGTAAAATGAGAGTTACAACTAGCCACCACCAGAATGATGCAGTTGCCAGCGGGGTGACTACCCACTAATTTTTCAAAATGAAGGCCTTTTGAGTACTAAAGGGAACACAGTGGGGAAAAAAAAAAACAGGAATTAACGATATAATGCAGCTGAGCACTCTGGTTGATGACTGACTATAAACTAGTTTTAAATTTTACTATACGCTATAGTTGGGATCTGGAATGCACTAAAGGTCCGTTTGTTAAAGGGTTGGCTGCCAAGCTGTGGTGTGGGATATGGTGAAACCTTTAAAAGGTAGAACCTAAAGGAAAGAAGTCAGGTACTGCGCACATGCTCTTGAAGGATGTATTTCTAACCCCAGCCCTTTCCTGTCTCTCTCTCTTGCTTCCTGGCCACCATGAGATAAGCAGCCTCCTCCTCTAGGTACTCGAGTAGCCTACCATGCTGATCTGCTTCACCACAGGACCAAAACAATGAGGCCATGTGGCCATAGACTGAAGCCTCTGAACCATGAACCAAAATAAAGCTTTATTCCTTATAAGTAAATTATCTCAGGTCTCTTGTCACAGCAACAAAAAGGTGACTGACATACTACAGACTAAAACCATTACACTTTGCTACGGTTAAATCAGTAGATAAATGACAGAATCAGTTGTCTAACATGAAGACTTCTAGAACACAAGTACTGAAAGAGGCCTTATTTAACATTTTTATAAATGATGGCAGAGAAAGAATGCACAGGAAGATAGGTAAGTCTGGATGAATCTCTTCTTGTTACCAAAATGCCAGTAACAGAGATAAACATCCTTTTAACATCAATCTGAAAAATATGGTAGGATCCTATTTAACCAACTGTGTAGATGAACCAATAATCTCCATTCCCTTTGTAAGTCATATTGACTGGGGCACCTGGAGTGCTTCCAATGAGTTGGCGCTTCTGAGCCGATTAAACACCATTGCTTCCATCAGCTAAGGCATACTTTCAATAAGAGCAGTTTTATCCTAAACATATTTACATAATATCTTATTGTAGTGATGCAATCTCATTAAATGATATATTACTTAAAGTGAAACAGGCATGTGAAAAGCAGCACAATATCTGTGTGCAAAATAAGTTGATTGCTTCAGCAATGTTCCATAATTGCCACTGAGTAAGGTATGGGTACCAGAACTGTAGAATGAGAAAAACATATCACAAATACCTCCAGAGTTTTATCACACACTTTAAAGAAACACATGGAGAACAGATAATCCAGAATGAGTGTGGTTTTGTGAAGAATGATAACACCAAACTCTGGTCGTGGATCCATGCCAGAAGAAAAGTCTTGCCCTACCTCCAAAGTTTGCCAAAAAATGTTTAAGTTTCATGTTTAAACAAAATATTTAAGAAACATATACACCATTCTTATATTCCTCTAACTTAACTTTGACTGCTGATTCTTATTTCTTCTGTCAAGAAGATCCCCGTATATTTATTGGTATGTCTACTTTGTACCAAGACACGATGATCGGGATTGTGGATACAAAGAAAAATGGCTTTGTAGCCCTCCAAGAAGTGAAATATAATAGGGTAGATGGATATACTCACATAATTATTCACTTCATACTAAGCATTGTAGGCAAAGGCATTCTATGAAGCACAGTAAAGAAAATAATGTGCTCAGGACCAAGTAGGTGAGTTGATGATGGTGAGACTAGTGAAAGGCTGAGGAGTCCATGTGATACAAAGTAGGGGGGAAGGCCCATTCTGCCACAGCACACATGCAAAGACAGGCCAGCACTAACAACTGCCATAAGGTCCTAGCATACTAAAAATTCCCAAACAATGGTGAGGGTGTGAAGACAGAATGGGAGCCAGACCATAAAGACAAAGTTATTTGACTCTTGGGCCATAAATTTGGGGGAATTATATCTTAAATGAAAGAATAGCACACTGTTTTAACATATCCCCCAACAATTTAAAAGATGAAGAGAGGCCAAGTGCATGGCACACACCTGCAATCCCAGAGGCAAGAGGATAGTAAATTTGAGGGCAGAGGAATCCTGCATAATTTAGCCAGATACTGACTCAAAAAAATAAAAACAAAAATAAAAAATGGGCTGGGGGTGCAGCTCAGTGGTAGGACACTCAGAAAGTATGTGCGAGGCCCTGGGCTAAACCCCGAAGTTCTTCAAAACACAAATTTTTTTTATTAAAATTTAAAAAAAACTTTTAAATGTGAATAAAAAATGGAAAGGTAATATGCAAAGAGTCTAGTTATGAGATTATGAAAATAGCCTAATAAAAAAACAGAATAATATTGAAAAAGTTAAAGCAGCATGAGTTGGTCACTGATGAGAGATAAAAGCGATAAAGGATAATAATGACTTAAAAATGATCATGAATTTAGCACCTGATGGTTAAAGATTCAGTAATAAAAATAGGAAATGAAAGCATTGTGAAAGAATAAATAAGAGCTGGTGCATTAGAAATGCCATATATTATAGCCCCACCACGTGTCTGTCAGCTTGTCATGCTGTGGGGGCTTGTGTGTTGCTCTGATGCTGAAAGCTATGCCACCAGTATTTCAGCTAGCAGCAGGACCACCCATAGTGGACATGTTTCAGCTGAGCTTCCAGACTGAGACAAACTAGGGAGAAGGACCCAGCAGCCCACTCTGGAAACAAATAGCCATTGAAAACTCTATGAACAGCAGAGAAGCACTGTCAAATACTCTGGCAGAACATGAACCTCCTCTCCGCACCAGGCTGGAAGGCATTGTAAAGATGACTGGGGAAGAGTTGCCTCCTCAAAGAAGAGTCAGTCTTGAAGATGGGAATGGAGTAAAGCCCCTGGCACCTCCTTTTGCTGATGTAGTGTGACTCAAAATGAGAAGAAACAATGGGCTCACACATAAAAAAGATCATGTGCAGTATTGGGTAGTGTTTCATTCTGTTGTACATAGGGTCGCTATGAGTTGGACCTGACTCAGCAGTACCTATCGACAAATATTACAGCTAGAAGGAAATATTTAAGAAGTTTACTGTATCTAGCACTGCAGAAAAGTGAAAGTGTCTATTTAAGTTTTCACTATAGTATGGGTGGAATTTGAAACTTCTGAAATAATTGGGCACACTTATGGAAACAGATAAAGACAAGAAAGACAAAAATGAAACTCTTCCCAATACCATCTTTAGAAGCAAGAAGGAAAGACCCTATATACGAGACTAGTGACAGAAAGGAAGAAACAACAGGCTTCATAGAAGAGTTTCTATGAGAAGATTCATATAGCTATTGTTAACATGACCTAAAGTCACTTGAAATCCATTTTTAATGCCCCTTTTTGGAAATTCTAGTTTGTACTAAACATACAGCATTGAAGATCAAGGTTTCAGTCTTTCTGCTGTTATGCACTCATACCAAATTCATATGTTGAAGTCCTAACCCCCTAATGTTATGGTATCAGGAGGTGAGGCATTTGGGACTTGAACAGGTAATGAATGGGATTAATGTCCTTATGAGAAAGATCCCCTGGGTGGGGGTACAGTTTCATGGTAGAGCACATGCATACACAGTGGACAAAGCTGTGGGTTCAATCCCTAAGACCAAAGGGGGCTGGGCAGAGACCCCAGAGGGTTTGACGGAAAGCTGGACCTCTGCAACCCAGAAGACAACCTCACCAAAACCTGACCATGTTGGCATTCTGATCTGAGACTTCGAGCCTTGAGAACTGCAGGAAATAAATGTCTGGTAGGAATAGAGGGAAAGAGGAAGGAAAGGATGGAGGAAGCAGCAACAGCATGAGAAAGATATGGGGCCAAAAATAGAAAGTCAAAGAGATAAGTAATCAACCATGTCAAATGCAAAAGCACAATCAAATAAGACAATACAGGAGACCGCTGCACTCAGCAGTTCAGAGAGATCAAGAGCCAGGTGAGAGAATCACCACAGGTGCAACATCCAAGTGCCTGAAATGCAGGGTGAATAGATGAGGTGTGGAAACAAGCTCTTTAAAGCAGCCCTCCTTCACCTGAAGCACCAAGGAGGAATAAGGCCTAGAGAATAAAAGAAGGCTTTGTAAAAACTATAACTTAGGCTAGGCATGGCAGCGCACACCTGTCATCTTAGCACACAGAAGGCAGAGGCAGGATTGGGAGTTCAAGGCCAGCCTGTGCTACACAACTAGACCCTGTCGCCCAAAAAATAAAAGATAAAACTTCAGAGATTTTCATCTGAGGAAAGAGGAATCAGCAGAGCTGAAAACCAGTATGAAGAGAATTGGAGAGGGCTCTACCCTCAGAAAAGCCAGCAAGAAGCTGGGCGCGGTGGCGCACACCTGTAATCCCAGCGGCTGGCGAGGCGAGGCAAGTTCAAGACCAGAGGCAGTCTGCATAACTTAGCTAGACCCTGTCTCAAAAAGTGAAAAATGGGCTGAGGGTGCAACTCAGTGGTCCAGCACTTGCACAGCATGCAAGCGTGAAGCCCTGGGTTCAATCCCCAGCACTGCAAAAAAAAAAAAAAAAAAAAAAAAAAAAAAAAAAAAAAAAAAAAAAAAAAAGCCAGCAAGGAACCAGATCATGAAGGTCAGCGTCAGCCTCAGTCCAAAAGAACTTGCCCTCCGTGGAGTGAGATGGGAGGAGAGGAGACTGCACAGGGCAGGGAAAGGCCCCCACTGGTTGAGGAAGTCCCTGATTTACAGAGCTCCGTTGTCCTGGCGACACCATCCCTCTGTGGGAGTGAGAGTAGCCTTGTTCAGGCAGGAGGAGGAGCCATGGACGTGGACAACGCAGGGAGTTTCTGAGGCTCTGGGGTGCATTGATAGCATTTTCCTCATGGGTAAGTAAAAGATATTTCATGGGGGGAAAAGTGTCAGTTTAAGTTTATAGAATCTGTTTATAGAAGCTGTTAATAAACTTAGGAAATGGGCCCCAAAGTCTCCATGAACAATTCACAGAAGGTATCACTTAAGCATACACACACTAACAAGTATGAACATTACCACCTAGAACTGAAGATAAAGTATTGCCTAATCAGTTGTGATGCCTGTCATGATAATCACCACACTTTACCAAATAACACACATTAAAGATGACTCTAATGGGGCTAAGGATTTAGCTCAGTTGCTACAGCACTTGCTTAGCATGCAGTAAGGTCCTGGGTTCAATCCCCAGCACTGCAAAAAAAAAAAAAAAAAAAAAAAAAGACTATGTACAATGATTACAATGACAACAGCAGAAGGTGCTATAGAAAAATAATATGGTGTTTTAGTCTAAAAACATACACCCTCACACCAAATTTATAGAATCCTGATTGCCATTGATTTCTCAATATAACTTGTCCATCTCAGCCTCAGTACAGCCAGGAATATCTCATTAAAATCTAAGAGAAATATAAATAAAAGAAATAAAGCACTATTTTAGATGGCAGCCAGTAAATCTACATAAAATAATTCCTTAATCACTTAACACTAAATTTTTCTTATAGCTTATAAAGCTCTAAAAAATGAACAAGTGGCAAACTCAAATGGAATCAACAGTAATAGTTAAAAGAAATTAAGATATGAGGGGACTATGTGAAGGGTGGAAACCTGTCATGATGCTGCAAGCGTCAAGAGCCTGGCTGTGGGTCTGATCCTATGTGATGATTTTTTATTATTTTAAATTAGTGCCAATGAGAAAGAATGATCAATTCGCTATGTATTGATAGAAGAGCATAAAACACAATGTAATCTAATAAGCAGTATGTCCTAAATCTTCCTTCTCCTCACAGCAACTGTACAATCTAGCACAGAAACTTAGACCACAGAATACGAAATGCAGGGGTAGTGTTCAGATGTCCTTATCAACTCCCAAGTTTAACTACAATACAAACTTACAGGAAATATAGATGATAGCAAATCTGTACCCCTTTCCTTCACCCCCAAATTATATTCTTTACTTAACTGTTCTCACGTTATTATGCATTTCTCTTTTCTTGTAGCACTTAACACAGTGTCTGGTACATGCTTTTTTTTTCATTAAAAAGAGAATTTAATGAAAATATGATTATTATGAAAAATGCATGAATTTTTGCCAACCCCTAAATCTTCACAATTTCTAAGATCTTTATAGAAGAAATACAAAATTATATAAGTGATTACTCCACCTTACCTATAAGAAACTACCATGTTAGAAATAGCACATAATCACTGCAATGTATGCCCATAATTTTTGAAACTTTCTTGTTCTTAAATTAGCCAGCATTTGTGTTGCCACAATCCTCTGACACTACTGAAGATTATCTAAAAGTAGCTGATATGACCATCTACATAACTGATTATCTCATTTTGGTGTTTTTTTTTTTTTTTACATAAGATTTTTTTTTTAAAGAGTCAGTTGCCACAGATTGGGGGAGGCACAAGAAATCACATGCAGTAATGTTGACCTTTGTACTTCCGTAAATCTCTCTAAGACTTTTTTGAGGCATAGGAAGTTCCAAATCCTGCTCAACACTGCTTAAGGAAATGCTTTGTCCAGGCTGTTTTTAGAGAAAACAGTCAATAGCTGTGTTGCTCCTTTGAATTCAGCTGCACCAGCTGCTGGCTTAATAACACTGAAATTAGGAAGCTGTGTTCTAATGGTGGCCACACAGACACTCCTTTGGTATACTTAGTGGGTTCACAAACACACACCAATGTACACATGTCCACAGAATAAATTATTTGCAAAACAGAATAACCAAGTCAAACGGCCAAAAAAAAAAAGGTGTAATTGTGAAGGGAATGCAGTGTCAGGGAGAACGTCAGTGACTACACTTTAATCACATACAAAGTAAAAGCAGGATTTACTTCTGAAAATATTTTATATTGGGCATGTTATGTCTTTAGTTAACATTATTCACTATGGCATCTACAAACTCAGTCAGGCCAGTAGTGGCAAAAACGATTCAAAGAGAAGGAATGCCTTGTTAATGCCTTGCAATCTTCCTTTCTCCCCCCATTTTATTTCCAACAGAAGCACAACCACAATAGGGCACCTAACAACAACAACAACAACAATCTGTTTACTCTTATTTAGAAGACATTTTGTACTCTCAGAGAGCCTAGAAAAGTTAGAAATAGCCATGGAAAATTATCATTGATTAAAAAGTAAAGCAAAACAAAATGTCGCCCTTTGTGCAACTGCTTTCTCACTCTTAAACAGGTGTGTGTGCATGCACATCTGCTACCTGAAAGCACTCCTTTTTTCCATCAGCCAACCCTGAAATACCTAAGTAACTGTGGACAAGCACAGGAGAGACGATCATACCAAGGGAAATCTGATAAACACGTACAGGGTCACAGCCTATCTCCTCCTTAATGGCCCCCCAGAAGATGATGGACTTGGAGGTGAAGTAGGTTAGGTTGTAAAACCCATGGGTCAAGTGACACAAGTTTTGGGACAGACTTTTCTGACTTAAAACCCACCTGGTTAGCTGTCCCTTTCCTCTAATATCTCTAACATCTCTAGCTTCAATTAACCCAAAATGCAGTAATTGATGGATCCCAGGTGGATCTGTGATTCACACAGAAGTTATGACCAAAGTTACTAGTTTTAACCAACTCAGGCTGATGGCTTAAGCCTGGCCAAAGTTGGCATGTCCTTGAATATAGAAGGGGAAAGAGACATGCGAAGAAGCAATAGTCAGTGCTTAGAATGTTCCTGGATAGAAAAATATATATAGATACAGATATAGATATTTCTTTTTAAATCCTAATTCCTACAAAGGGTTTAAGGCACACAGCACAATAGTATGCCAAGGGACTCAGCTGTGACTCCATTCAATTCGGCAAATATTTATTGAGCACCTTTAGCCAACTCAAATGTAAGAAGGGCTTCAAACTGTATTTATATCCACAGGGCATAAAACAGTGCTGGAACAGACAGTGGGCACTCAGTAAGTGTTGAGAGAAGGAAAGAAGGATAACATGTAAGGGAAGGAAGAAACTTCCACAAGGCAGGCATATGCTTAAGGACTGAAGATGGAAAGATTAATATGTAAATGAGCTTCAGAAGTGCTGTCCAGTGCTTAATCAGGGCTCCTTCCCTATCTAATCGAGTTTTGATTTAATCAGTCTCTTTTCTTGAAGCCTCAGACAGAATGACAAGAAACATGAATTTAAAAAACTAAGGTGCAGGTTTCCTGTTAGTTTCAACAGCAGGAATCTAAAACAACGGTTTTCAATCCTGCCCCACGTTAGAAATATGCAGTCTACTTAAATTTGCCATCTATTGGCACTTGAGACCCATGCCAGATCAAATTATAATCTCTGGGGAGTAGGGAAAGGCACTAATACTTTTATATATTCATGTCCTTCCAATCTGCATCAAACAGTAAAAATCACTGTTGAGTAAATAATGGTAGTTTTAAAGCAAGCTTTATGTCATGTTTTCTGTCCATGATGTACAGCAAACTTGATAGTCTAAAACAGAAATCTACACTACTTTTAATAATCAAATCTATGCTTAAACTTCCCACCACAATGTATGAAATCCATTTGTCTCAATGAATATCATCAGCTTGTCCTTCCTGACCCAAATTCACAAAACCAGGAATGGAGGAATAAGACACTGATGTAACAAGAAAAAAAGCCACAGGCACACACAAGCTTCCTACAGAGATAATAAAACTTCCTACCCAACACACTGGCAGAAAGTGTCTGTAAGTGTCTGAGAAATTATTACAATATAATGAAAGGTTTTCAAACACAATTCTGACACTAATTTAAAAATTATTTTGTTACAAATACCTATAGTTTTTAAAAGTCAACTGTACTCTTCAGAGCCAAAAACTGAAAATAAGCCAGAAGTCCCTGAATACCACTTATATATTTAAAAGTAGGTTTTGTTATGTTCTAAAATAAATTGTGCTGATGGTAACAGCCCTATGAATATACTAAAAACCACTGAATTGAATGTATAAAATAGGTGAATAACATGGTATGTGAAACTCTTAAAACTGGTGTTGTATTTTCAAAAAAATCTTTAATTTTTGTAAATATTTACTTCCCTTTGTTGTTGTTGTTAGGTGCCGTCGAGTCGGTATCCAACTCATAGTGACCCTCAGAGGGTTTTCAATGGCTATTTCGGGACTGCCTTGGGAGTGGATTGCCAGGCCCTTCTCCCATTTTTGCAGTGCTGGGAAATAAACTCAGGACCTCAGAGACTGCAGCGCAGCGCTCTACCAACTGAGCTAAATCCCAGCCATTTACTTCCCTTATTGTTGTTGTTGTTAGGTGCCATTGAGTTGGCATCCGACTCATAGCGACCCTCTGTACAACAGGGGAAACACTACTGTCAGTGCCTCTCTGCTGTTCATAGGGTTTTCAATGGCAGATTGATTTTTGGGAGGGGGTTGCCAGGTCCTTCTCCCAAGCCTACAGCTTCTGGTGTTCCCAGGCGGTCTCCCATCCAGGTACTAACCAGGCTCGACCCTGCTTAGCTTCCAAGATCTGACAGGATCGGATGCCACAGGGCTACAGCTGCAGGCTTTACTTCCCTAGCTATATCTAAAATAAAAATGTTTTTATAATTATATGTTGTAGTCTGTGCTGCTATGATAAAATACCTTAGACTGGGTAACCTATAAAGAATCAAAGAAATTTAATTCCTCACAGTTCTGGAGGCTGAGAAGTCCAAGATCAAGGAAATGGCATGTTCATTTATCTGGCAAATGCTGCTCTCTGCTTCCAAGTTGGCCCCTTGATGCTATATCCTCCAGCAGAGAAGAGTGCTGTGTGTCTTCCTGTGATGATGTGGAGAGGAAGAGCAAGTGAGCTGACCATGGCCAGGAGCCTCTTTAATACAGGACTTAACTCCATTCACACTGGAAGGAGCCCACATGACTTAATTACCTCTTAAAGGCTCCACTTTTTAATGCCATCACATTAAGTTTCAACACCTGCATTCTAAAGACCTGGCAACCCACTCCCAAAAAAACAATCAGCCACTGAAAACCCTACGAATAGCAGAGAAGCAGTAACCATAGTGTTTTGCCTGCTGTACACAGGGTCACTTTGAGTCTGACACCAACTCAACAGAACCTAACAACAACATTTAAACTATAGCATTGTACACTGAGTATAAGGATTCCACAAAATATTAACATAAATCATTTTAATGTCTTCAATTTTTACCTGTTCTAAAATTATGAATGTGTTCTATACTGAAGGAATTTAGGCTACAATAGCTTTTACAAATCACAACTTGCAGCAAACTTTGAAAATATAAATATCAACATTAAAATACCACAGTTAGATGGCCACCATGGTGGTGGTGGTTGTTGCTGTTAAGTACCATCGAGGCAGGCACAACTCCTAGCAACCCTGCATACAACAGGTGAAAACTACCCAACACTCTGCCATGCCCAGCACTATTATCAGCGCTTCTCTGCCAGTCATAGGATTTTCAAAGGCTGATCTTTGGGGAGGAAGGGTGGGAGTGGGCTGCCAGGTCCTTCTTCCAAGCCTACAGCACCTGGTACTCCCAGGTGGTCTCCCATCTAAGTACTAATCAAGGCCTGACCCTGCTTAGCTTCTGCGATCTGATGAGATCAGATGCCAAGGTGGTATAGGCACCCACAGCACCCACCTGTAATTCTAGCAACTCGGGAGGTGGAGGCAGGAGGATCACAGGTTTGAGACCAGAGGCAGTTGGTGCAACTTACAGAGACTCTGTCTCAAAATAATTTTTTTTAAAAAACAGGGGAGCTGTGGGTGTGGCTCAGTGGTAGACCCTAAGTTCAACCTCCAGTATTGGAAGGAAAAAAAGAATAAGTTCATGATACCATAACTGGGGACCAGAGGCTGAAATATGATTAAGCTAGGCAATCAGGAAGTGTGATGTATGATATGTTATAAATGAAATAGGCCTAAGAGCCAGGAAGTCCTCAATACTAGTCCAACTCCATCATTTGCAAGATGACATCTACCCTGGACAATAATACTCCAAGTAACTATAAAAATTATAAATCACAAATTTATTGTGAAAGACGCTGAAGCAAGGAGTAAGAAACTATTTGAAAATTGTTTACTAGTTTAGAAAAGTGTTGAAATTATTTTGGTTTAGTTACAAAAAGAGACAAGTTCTGAGATTATTACTTTCTCCAAGAGTCTCTAAAACTTGTTCTCCACCCACTTTTCCTTTTATCATTAAACTACTTGAAATTTCCTGTCTATGAGCTCTCTCTAAGAGAGACCTATTTTTATTGTAGAAATCATTAAACTGTAAGTCTAGACTAGTGGCCTTGCTTCTTTAATTTACCTTTTAAAATAAAGAAGATACAGGTGTGTTTATAATGCTACAATAACTGCATGTGGGGATTTTGTTTGGTTGATTGTTCTGTGCTTTTGGACAGGAGTCTCAGCCACTCCAGGTAAAAGAAAAAGGCTAGAAGTTACTCAGGAGAATGAGAGTTCTAAAACCTATGAGAGCAAATGGACACAGTGATTTTTATCAGAAAGGGTCCATTTTGTTTCCACGTTTTTATTCTGTTAAATTTAGATTGGGGCTGGGATTTAGCTCAGTTGGTAGAGCGCTGCTCTGTAGTCTCTGAGGTCCTGAGTTTGATTCCCAGCACCACAAAAATGGGAGAAGGATGTGGCAACCCACTCCCAAGGCAATCCCGAAACAATCTGCCATTGAAAACCCTATGAGGGTCACTATGAGTCGCACACGACTCGACAGCACCTAACAACAACAACATACAAAGTAATGGGATTTATTGTAGCATTTCCACATATATATAGAATGTACTTTGTTCATATCCAGTCCCGCTGTTAACCTCTCTTCTCCCACGTGTCTGTCAGCTTGTGCTCTGAGGGCTTCCATGTTCCTGAAATGCTGGAAGCTATGCCACTGGTATGTCAGATACCAGAAGGGCTACCATGGGCGACAGGTTTCAGATGAGCTTCCAGAGTAATACAGACTAGAGAGAAGAACCCAGCAGCCTACCCCTGAAGCAATTGGCCATTGAAAACCCTATGAATAGCATAGAAGTACTGTCAAATACAGCTGAAAAATGAGCCCCATAGGCGGGAAGGCATTCAAGACAATTAGGGAAGAGTTGCCTCCTCAAAGTAGACTCAACCTTAATGATGGGAATGGAACAAAGCCCCTGAGATCTCTTTTTGCTGATGTGGCATGATTTAAAATGAGAAGTGACCTCAACAATGGGTTTAAACATAAAAAGATTTAGTGCATGGCACAGTGCTGGGTAGTGTTTCCTTCTGCTGTACTTAGGGTAGCTATGAGTCAGATCCAACTCAACAGCACCTAACAACATTATCCTTTCTTATCCCCCTTCCTCTTTTCCTCTTTCACATCTGCAATAGCCTCCTTTTGAATTTCACATCTTTTTTGTTGTTGTTTTATGTTTTCTTCCTAACACAAGATACTTGTTTGAGAATGGTTTATTTCACTTAACATGGTAATCTCCAGTTCTATTTTCCTGAAAACAATGTAATTTCATTCTTCTTTATAGCTTAATAAAACTCCACTTGTGTGTGTGTGTGTGTGTGTGTGTGATCTCACATTTTCTTTATCCATTCATCTGTTGATGGGCACCTAGGCTGATTCCATGACTTGGCTGTTGTAAATAGTACTGCAGTAAACATGGTAGGTAGGTATCCCTATAGTAAGCTGACTGATTCTTTGGGGTGTACATCCAGAAGTGGCATAGCCAGATCACATGGCAGTTCTGTCTTTATTTTTTTTTTTAGGAACTTCCATTCTGATTTTCATAGTGGCTGGACTATTACACATTCCCACCAACAGTGTATAAGTGTTCCTTTTTCTCTGCATTCTCAACAGCATCTGTTTTTTTGTTTGTTTGTTTGTTTGTTCTTGTGATAGCCATCTGGACTGGGGTGCAACAGAATATCAGTGTAGTTTTGATTTGCATTATTCTGATGGCTAAGGATGCCGAACATTTCTAAATGTATTTATTGACCATTAGTACTCCTTCCTTTGGAAAATGTCTGTTCAGTTCATTTTCCAATTCACTGACTGGATCATTTGCTTTTTTGGCATTTATTTTTTGAGTTTTTAAAATATATATTCTGGATATTAATTCCCTGTCAGGTGAATAGCTGGTAAAGATTTTCTCCCATTCTGTAGGCTCTCTTCACTCTTAATTTTTTCTTTTGCTATACAGAAGCTTTTTAATCTGATGTAATCCCACTTGTCAATTCTTGCTATTTATTTCCTGAGCTATTAGACTACTATTCAGAAAGTCATTGCCTATGCCTATATCTTTTAAATGTTTTTCCTGTTTTCCTCTAGTAGTTTCAAAGTTTCATGTCTTAAAGTCTTTGATCAATGTTGAGTTGATCTTTGCACAGGGTGAGAGAGGGATCTAATTTCAATACTCTACATGCAGATTCCCAGTTTCCAGGTACCACTTGTTAAAGAGGCTGTCTTTTCTCTAATGTATGTTTTTGGCACTTTTGTCAAGAGTCAGATGGCTGTAGCTATGTGGAATTATTTCTGGGTTTTCTATTCCATTGCTCTACATGTTTGTTCTTCTGCCAACACCATGCTGTTTTTGTTATTACAGTGCTGTACCATTGTTTGAATTAAAGTATTGTGATAACTCCAACATTGCTCTTTTTGTTTCTGATTGCTTTGGCTATTCGGGGCCTTCTGTGTTTCTATATTAATTTTAGGATCCCTTTTTCTATTTCTGTGAAGAATGACATTAGAATTCTGATGGGAACTGCACTGGCCCTGCAGATCACTTTTGGTAACATGGCAATTCTGATAATATTAACTCTGCAAATCCATGAACATCTTCCAGTGTCTTCTTAAATTTCCTTCTTCAGTGCTTTACAGTTTTCATAGTAGATGTATTTAACACCTTTAGTTAATGCCTAGTTTTTGTTTTGTTTTGTTTTGTTTTTGAGGCTATTGTGAATGAAACTGTTTTCCCGACTTCTTTTTCAGTGAATTTTTGAATGCTGATTTTGTATCCTGCTACTTTGTTGAAAGTGTTTATCAGATCTAAGAATGGGAGGGTCCGTACTTATAGAAAAGGAGCAAATGCAAAATTCCATGCATAAAACTATATCTTTTTACAGTAGCTTCCCCTTTCATAAATTCCATTACAGTGTAGTTCCATGAATTAAATGATCTCCATTTCAAAAAAGGTGAACTTTCCTCTAAAGCATTGTAACTATTATCCCAAAAGATAAAAAACATGTTACTGAAAATGCTTCCCATCTAGAAATAGATTTGTTGTTGTTGTTAGGTGCTGTGAGTCGGTATCCGACTCATAGTGACCCTCATAGGGTTTTCAATGGCTGACTGTTTTGGGATTGCCTTAGGAGTGGATTGCCAGGTCCTTCTCCCCTTTTTGAGGTGCTGGGAATTGAACTCGGGACCTCAGAGACTGCAGTGCAGCACTCTACCAACTGAGCTAAATCCCAGCCAGAAATAGATACAGGCTTGTGGAAATGTAACTCCAAACTTTTTTGAGTGTTACTTAAAACTATTATAAGGCATAATTATAAGTAACTGTGAATTTAATACTATTATTAAATTATATCTTCAACACTTTTGTTAGATTAATTACTTGTTATATCAAATTTCCCTCACTGTGTGACAATATGGAAATACATATACACTCACATATGTGTGAGCTACTCAACTGTAATTAATGATGTACTTTTATTCTCCATTATTGTGTGAAAAACATTCTGACACAAAATAAATGAAGCATAATCACTCAGAGTAATGATTCAAATGTACTGATTAATGATACCAAATAGCTTCTCTGTTCCTGAGTTAAATTAAAACATTTACAGCATAGAGATAGTAAGGGAAACCCTAAATGAATGTTTTCTAAATAATCATTTTCTTCCACAGAAATTAGCTACCCTTCATTCACTACAAATACATTCTCATAGATTGTAAAGTGTAACATTATTTTATGGGTAAATAAGAAGCAACCACACTGCCTTTTTTTTTTTTTTAGAGGGAAGTGGCTAGTAATCCTTTAGCCTCAGCCTCCCCAAATACTGGGATACAGGCATATGCCACCATACCTGGCTAACATTCCCTACTAAACTATTATATAATGCAAAATTGCCTTTAGGAATGTTAAAAAGTATGGCAGTGGGGAGGAGAGAACATGGTTCCTAGACTTATGACATATAGTATTCTGTTCTCTTTCTTGTTGTTGTTGTTGTTGTTGTTGTTAATAGGATTCAGTAAATGATTATCAAAGAGACATTTTTAAAATGTCACATAAGAAGCAAGGCATAGTGGCACACGCCTCTAATCCCAGCAACTCAAGAGGTGGAAGCAGGAAAATCACGAGTTTAAGGATAGAGGTAGCCTGTGTAACTTAGTGAGACCCTGTCCCAAGATTTAAAAAAAAAAAAAGTCTTCCTCAGAAGGGAAGGAAATTCTGTCACATTCCACAACATGGATGAATCTTGAGTACACTGCGTTAAGTCAAATAAGCCAATCCTAAAAAGAAAAACTTGGGAGAAGGACCTGGCAACCCCCTCCCAAAAATCAATCTGTCATTGAAAACCCTATGAACAGCAGAGAAGCACTGACAATAGTGTTTCCCCTGTTGAACAGAGGGTCGCTATGAGTCGGATACGGACTCGACAGCACCTAACAACAACAACAAAAAGAAAAACACTGATTCCATTTATACAAAGTATCTTAAGTTGTCCAATTTATAGAAATAGAAAGTAGAACAGTGGTTACCAAGGTCTAGAGGAAGAGGGAAATGAGGAGTTTTTTAATGTGAATACTTTCATTTTTGCAAGGTGAAAAGTTCTGCATAACCAAGAATGCACTTAACACTACTGAAACAGTTCCTACGCTTAGACCTAAACTGGATCATCTACCTGACCGATTGATATTAGTTCATGGGATTATCCAAGACCACAAAACTAAAAACCTGTTATTGTTTAAGATATTTGCTTTTAAGTTTTAATTATGTTGTTATATGAACTAAAGCACCTTTCAAACCTTAGCTAATATAACATTTATTCATGTAGCAATAGCCAAAAACTTAAGATAAAAATCCTGACACTTAAAAAATTCTGTGGGGAAGCACATGGCAATCCACCTCCCAAGCAATCCTGAAAGAAATCAGCCATTGAAAATATTTATGATGGTTGCCATGAGTTGGACCTGACTCAAAGGCACCTAACAACAACAACAAAAAAAAAACCTCTAATTGGTTTTGAAAACTACAATAATATAAAACTAAAACAATAAAAATTCTCATTTTATAATGAAGAGATCTAAAAATCATAAAATGAACAATTTTTATGAGATCAATCATAATATACGGAAAATGGCATGCAACTATAAACTGTTATCATGTGACCTCCCACCAGGCCATTACCTGAGCTTGATTAAGCAGGTGCTATTGTACCGCACCCAATACCTGCCTCCAGTCATGATGTACTGAGATTACACAGAATAACACACAACAGAAAGAGACAGTGGTCAAGAAAGGAGGAGAAGGGAGTAGGAAGGAAGACAGGGGGAAGGACAGGATGGGGCAGGGTTGGATAAATTAACAAAAGATTTTCTGAGCCTCATCACTAACTTAGAATTTCTGGTGACTGGGTTAAAATAACTGGTGTTTGTAAAAACCTCCCCAGGTGATGGATCTAGAACCAAAATGGATCTATCAATTCCATCACTTTCCAGATTGGAAGGAATTTAAACATGATGGCAGCCATGCTCAATACTTCATGGCGTTTTTCATTAACTGTAGGTATACATAAAATATTTCCCATAATGGAAATTATTCAGGTTGAAAATAATACTTAAAAGAGGGGTGGATTTTAATAGTTACTGATGAGAACAGAGACTAAAGATGTCTCTTAAAATCTCTCTACAATATTCCCTCTTCCCATTGCTAAACCGACACCCATGAGTGCAGTCCAGGTCCCCTGACAGCAGCACTGTCTGCATCACATTCTAATTTAGGAAGATCCTCAAGTCTTATTCCAGAAGTCCAAGTGTCCAGGGTATCTCTGGAATGAGACTATCTACCAGGACCAATCCTGATCCAGATGGTTCCAGAAAACTACTAAGTAAACAGCAAGCAGTAAAAGAGGCTGATAGTTCCCATAACCTAGTTCTGCCACTCAACTGCTACATGATCTTAAACAAAATACCGAGCCTTGTTTTAATCATGGAGGAATAACAGTGAGGCTAATAGTGGCAGATGTGTCATGCAGAGTCACTGAGATAATGTATGCAAAACAGCACAATAAAGGGTGCAAAATAAGTATTCAATAATTAAAAGAGGACATTATCAGTGCTACTGTCCCCTTTAACCATCTCTTCTTGTATTGGAGATTGCTTTATCTACTGCAGATTTCAGTAATAATCATTCTGTGTGTGTGTGTGTGTGTGTGTGTGTGTGTGTGTATGTGTGTGTGTGTGTGTGTGTGTGTGTGTGTACTTCAAGGACTATATAATACTATTATGGTTTTCCTATGTTCATTGAACATCATCACACAAAATTAAGCAACCAGCAGACATTTTAGTTAGCAATTCAACCACTCAATAGATAACAATTATGTATGTGTCCAGCCCAAGGCACCATCTTAGGTACTATGAATACACTGATATCTATTGAGTTTGCAGTACAAGCTCAGTAAAATGTATTCTGTTTTAGTGAATTATTCATTGAAACTGCAGAAACATGTACACATTGTTACATACAGACATGAAAAGCTTCCCTCCAAAGATTTATAGTAACTTATTCCCCCATATCATTCCTGGCAGAGAATGTCAGAAAATAAGTAAACTTACTAAATTATTAAAATGACCAATTTCAACTGTGGAAAGACTACAATATCTTATGCCCCTTCAATGAGTCAGGCTATAAAAATTTAAAAATCTATACATGCCCAAAAGTTTGTAGGAGCTAACAAAGTCAAAGATTATGTTTTGTTGCAAAATTGGTGATTCAAGAAAAGAAATTCACATAAATAAAAACATATTTATACACAATGCTATATAATATTTTAACCAATTCACCGATTGAGTTATCTAATTCCAAAATGGCCTTTTCTCATGTAAAGTTACTTCCAGTTAGGAAAAAAGTATAAGTGAGCTAAAAATCATATCCTCAAGAAATCGTACTGTATTGTAAGTATCTAAGGGCAAGAGTTTACATATTAACGAGTACATTGATAAAGAGAAAGCACAAGTTTCTCCCTTCATTCAGCACCACTCTTCATTCCTTCTCAAACCTTTCCCCTTCCGACCATAGCCTCACCCTCCACCATCCAGATTCCACACTGTGAGCTGAATTCTACTCCTCTAAGAATGACCAAATACAAGATGTTTTTAGTGAAGATGAACACGTACATATTTTTGTCCAAGATGAGTATCTAGTTTGCTATTTCTGGCAAAAGGGCAGGGAACACTCAAGGTTGTCAGTATAACTTTTATCTCTTGTGATTTAACTGGACCTTTTACAAGCACAAAATATAACTTCAAAAGAAGGAAAGGATTTTTCGCCCCCCCCTGTGATTAAACAAACAAAGCCAGGGAGCATTTTCCCCGGGGTGGAGGGATAGGAACACACTGACAGACCTTCAGGCAACAGTTAGGTTGGTTAAAAAAAATAAAAACTAAATAAGAAAACACATAGAAAGAGCAGGAAATCAAAGAATTATTACTTTTGCATAAAGTAAAGCATAATAAAACAACTAAAAGCAAAGTAAAGAAAACCCTTTCGGCAAAGGTATAGAACTAAAACATAAAGACCAGTGACTTAAAGACAAGTTTAACTTTGATTATCTGAAAAAGATATTGAAACGGTCTGGGCAAAGTACACCAAAAGTACACAGTGGACTCAAATATCCTGGCTTACAAAGGTGTGGCCCACAGAGCAGGCATCCTTTCTAGATCATCTATTATTAAGTGTTTTATAAAGACTCATGGTGATTTAGACAAACCCAAGTGAATTCATTTTAACAGGCATTTATTAAACATATTCTCATCTACAAAACTCTCTAAGTGTTCCTAGCACAGAAAGATACATAAATCCAGGACTAAGTTGTGTTTTAAGTAATACATACCACAGCTCATTTTGAGTTTGTGCAGTTAATTTTGAAATAAGTATTACGGGGCTAGGGATATCAATCAGTGGTGTAGAACTTGCCTACATGCCTGAAGTCATGGATACAGTCAGCAATGGAAAGAAGTATTGAGTTCACCTATATGAATATACCATGTTTTGTAGTTCAAGAATACTTGAATAATGGTGTTTTTGTAACTACAACTGGATCTATCATTTAAAGCTGAAATAACTGAAAACAGAAATACAAGCAAAATGTTTCCAAGTACACAAGTTAAAACGCAAAAAAAAAAAAAAACCTTCAAGCAGGATGGTTTCTTGGAGCAGGTGGCTTATGAACTACACATGAGCTTTTCAGAGTCACAATCATTAGAAGAGACAATATAGTGAGGTAGGAAGAGACGAATGAAAATATTAGACTGGTAGAAATCATGAACATAAGCACAGAAACCTAAAATGTAAAAGAATAGTTTAAATGGAAAAACAATCCATCTTAATGTTACACAAGAAGTATGTGAAGTTGGCTGTTAAAAACTAATTGAGATTCAACTCAATGACTTTGGAATTATATGTCTCACAACCTAATAAATATCTAGGACAGCAAACAAATATAAAGACCTTTTGATAAACTATAAAAAGGATATGAAATAAGAGTGTCAAATCATCTATTCCCTATAAAAGAGCTACTAATCTTCTTGGCTTCAAAGAAGTCTCCATGTAAAACACTTAAAAGTTCTCACTCTCTTACAGATGCAATAGGACAAGGCATTAGATCATTCTGTTCAGTTACAGGCAACTGCTTTCCCCTTGACTGTCTTGTCCTTGACTACTGTCCTTACAGCTGTCCCTGACATCGGGGGTTTTAGGGATGCCCAGGTAAGGTTTAAAGTCAAGACTTCCCACCACTCCATTTCAAGATCACTAGAACTAACCACTATGCATTTACCAAGATAGTGGCAAAATGTAATAGTCACTAGAATTTATTGAATGCTTTGTGAAAACACTGGTTTTTGCACAACTATAAAGATGGTAATGAAGTTTAATATATTGCTCCATTACACATATTATTTTTAGCCACAAAAACAGTTCCATTTAAGCTTTAAAACTCTATTTAAGTAGATGGTTTAGGAAACAATAAAGCCAAAAAAGAATACTGTAGGTGTATTCCAAATTTAGAGTAAGTAGGAAATATCAGGGGAATTTTATCTACTCTAACAAACAATAAAACTTTCTGAGCCAGCCACACAAAGAGGCCAAAAAACAGGGGATGGGAACTTTTATCCTCCTTACTGGAGAGTGAATGTGCTAATAAAAATTTTCATCAAAGGGCATATAAAGTCTTTTCATTATTGTTTGTAGGAAAGTTTTTTTTTAAGAGAAATGTTAAAGAGTATGGTAGTTATATAAATACTGGTACTGAATAATGTACTACAGCTATGTAGCATGACCAGTTAAACCATCAAGACAAGAATGGAGGTAGAAACTAAATGCAAGGAGGAGGCAGGCCCTCAGAGAAAAACACAAACACCTAAAAAAAAAAAGAAAAAACTGAAAAACATAAAGAAAAAAAACTATAATCAAATCCATGATCAGAGAGTAATACTCTACTTACTAAAGATGTCTACATGTCTCTTGTGTCTTCACAAATTTATGCAAAAGTGAAGATATCTCATGATTTGCCCCAAGAGTCATAAAATTATGTTAAAAGCTAAATATAAAACCCATAGTCCAGACGTTCTTTCCCAGTTAAATCCCATGACAATTCCAAGGCCTCATACTAGAAGGACATATCCAGTACTACAACAAACACCACTACAAATGCCCCTGCTAATGGTAGTCCTTGACCACTTGCTATATTTGTTTACATATAACTCACTGAATTCTCACACCTCCTTGAGGTAGGTACTGTTACCATCATCCCCATTGCCAGACACAAACAACAGCGTTTAAGAGAATTCTAAGTACTTCCTAAAATTGAGCAACCTTAAATGCTGGAACACAGACTTAACCCAGATCTTTAAAATGCTGATACTGAGCTGCCATCTAGTAGCCAGGAGACTTCTAACCTTCAACTTTGTCACAATCCAATGGAACCTGATAAAATTTCAATTCCTGGGCTTCAACGGTTCTGATTTAGTGGTCTGGGCTTCGGCCCAGGACTCTGTGTGTTGACACATATTTCAAGTAATTCTAATGTATATTGTCTGTGGAACAAACAGTAAGAAACCTATAATATCATATAGCTTCCAAGCAATTACCTACATGGGAAAAGAAATTACTAATGCCCGCAAAACCCGAATATAAGTAAGTGATTATTTCCAATAAGGAAAACTGCAGTAAGATTTAAAGTAAATTTTTAATCTGTTTTATATCTTCATTTGTAATTATACATAAAATCACATAATTATATGTAATTATATTTTATGTAATTATACATAAAAATTATACAAAAATATTTTAGTATTTTGTACACATATAAAATGGTTGATTAAATTTTCAAAAACTTTTAAAAACCAGTTTTGTATAAAAATGTATTTATTAATGAAATCACTAATATTTTAAGCATGGAAAGGGCTGATGATCACCTGTTAGCATTTTTATTTTAAAGGCTTGAATCTACTATACCACTCTTTCATATGTTCTAAAACATACACTATCTAGACTATTCATTTGTGTGCCACTGAGGATGATGAAGAACTAAGATACTATTTCAAATAATTTCATTCAGAGTTAATTCTGACAGCCCAACTTGTTGAGCAGGGAGTAGAAAACACAACCCAAGGAGCAAGTTTCAGATACCAAGCGGCAGCAACATGAGTTCTGTCATCAGAAGCACATGAGACCAGAAACTCAGCCATCAGCAAGAGCTTGTGACTGTTGACCCTGCGCCTCTGTCGAAAGTCATATAGGTCAGAGACAAGACAGCAGAATGGTTTTAAAACAAAAACTCTTGAGAATTTTCTCACCTGTGAAAGTAGCTGATGCCTTCTGGACTCTAAGGACACAGGCTCAACTATGTGTAAAAAATCTAGAATCTTGTGCTAAAGCAATCTCACAACGCCAGCATAGGGTCAGCTGCCCATGATGAAGCAGAGCCTTGACCTCTACTCCATACACATATTTGGGTCCCAATTATGTGGCAAGATATGCATCAGGCACTGGGATAAAGGCTTGAGATGTACTTCCTGCTTCCGAGGAATGTATAATCTGATGAGGACAGGTTTCTAGGGCTAGCTATGCCAGCTGGTAGCCATGTCATCCAAGCAAGTGATTTTAAAGTTGCTGGGCCTCAGATCATTTAATGGTAAGCCAGAGAAAATAGTAAGTTCTTCAGTTGTAGCTTCAAATGAGAATATCTGCAAAGTGTAAGATACAATTAGCTAATTAACTGGTGTTTCTCAGTACATTGTGGAAAGAAAGCCAGAATTGGGCTACCAATGAAGCCTTATCATTGCACAAATACTTAATAAGCAGAAACAGAAAGAACAACCAGTTAGCGTACTCAAGTGCATTCTTAGTAAGGCAAGCACTCATGAGGGACAGGGCCCGGGTAGTTTTTACGAACATCCCCTTATTTCATAGAAATTTCACATGGATGAGTGATTGGAGGAGGGAGTGGTATCCTCAACATTAGAGAACAAAAAGCATGGTTTTGCTCTCTCTCAGCATCTGAAGCATTAAGAGATAGAAGTCTGATTTTAAAAACATCATGAAAGATAGCTGGTAAGCTCAGGCCCAAATGCCAAGCAATTCTTACTACTTAGCAAATCTGCTCAAAAATTCCACTAAGGATAAATACCCTCCCTTGAAGGAATTTAATGTACCATAGAAACTATTGCACTGGTAAAAATGTTGGCTACTGCTATCTTTCAACTCTAGCACACCAAAGGAAAAAAAGAAAAAAGAGGAGGGTCATTCAGAAGTCATAAAATGGTCATCAAATGGTACTTTTATGTATATAATTGTTTTGCAAGAAAGAGCACAGGACTGGAATTCTGTACATCTGGGTTATCCTCTACCACTATACAAATCTGCAAACTTGAGGTTTCTCCATACCTGAATTTGCCTCCTCCCAAATTAAGATGACAGTATTAACTATCGTTTTCTCACAGGGTTTTGAAAGTGACTAGATGGAATCATGAACATGAAAGTACTCTGAAGTGCTAAAATAACTCCCAAGGAGTATCATCAGATATAAACTTCAGGTGTGTGTGTGTGTGTGTATGTGTATGTTCAAAGACATTAGGCTTTAAATTTTTTTTGGATTGTATTGTAAACCACTTTATGTTCAAGCTCTTCAGAAATAAGAAACCAGTGTAGAAAATTTTTCTTTCTAGTAGGAAGGTGATGAATATTTGTAGAATTTTTATGCACTAATTATCAATAAAAGTAATAAAACCAAAAATACAAATCTAAGCTAAAGCTCTATTAAATTCATTTTATTTTATTCACCCTGTAAGATATTCATTGTTTTTCAGGTAAATGATGGTAATAGATGAGTCTTAAAAATAAACATATAGACATACAGAGAGTCAAGAAACATATCTAGTCAAAAAAGAAGAAAAGGCAGGGAGGGTGGAGAGGGTAGTGGAGAATTGAAGACAAACCAGACTCATAAATACAATGAATTCTGTCATTACATTTTTAAAATAGATATTACTATGTTCTTTTTCCAAATCTGAAAACACTAAATTACTCCAAAATACAATGGTGGTGACTGTTAATTCCTAGGCTATTGTATTTAATATGAGCCTATATTTAGAAAAACCCATGGAGAAACACTACAGTAGACATTGCTAAAATTTTCAGATAATCTAAATACCTAGTCATTTAAAAATGAATTATTTGTGACAAAGACACAAGGAAACTAAAACCAGACAACTCTTTATGACTATGGATATAAAAATCCTAAACAAAATAGCTACAAGCTAAATCCAGCAACTTACAAAAATAATTACATACCATGACCAAATGGGATTTACCCTAGGTGTGCTAGGTTGAATTAACATTTGCAAAATCAATTAATATAGCGTACCAAGAGGCTAAAAAATAAAAACATGATCATATCAAATGATGAAATAAAAGCACTTGACAAAATTCAATTTTTTTCTTGATAAAATTATTCGTGATACTAGGAATATAAACGAACTTCCTGAACACAATATCTATAAAAAACCTCAGTTAACATCACACTTAATAGCAAAAAACTACATTGTTCCCCCTAAGAATAGAAAGAAAACAAGGATATCTGCTCGTAAGCACTCTAACACTGTACTGAAAGTTCTAGCCCAGGTAATTAGGGAAAATAAAAGGAATCTTGACTGAAATTGAAAATTGAAAAGGTAAAACACTATTTGTAGATGACATAATCCTGTGTGCAAAAATTCTAATGAATATAATAAAAGTAAAAAGAGTTTGGCAAGGCTGCTGGATACAATGTCAATATAGTAAGAGCAACTGTATTTCTATACATTTGGACTGAACAATTAAAAACTAAAATTAAGAAAATAACTATTTGCAATGGCCTCAACAATAATGAAGAATATTTTTACCAAAAGAACTACAAAGCTTATGCTCTGAATACTATAAAACATTGTTCAAAAAAACTAAAGACCTGAATGAATGAAAAAATACCCCATGTTCTTGCACTGGGAGATTTAATATTATAAAATAGCAACATTCTCCTAATTGATCTACAGATTCAATGCAAAACCTATAAGAATCCTAGCTGACTTCTCTTTAGAAATTGGAAGGCTGACTGGTCATGGTGGTGCATACCTGTAGTTGCAGCTACTCTGGAGGCTGAGGTGGAAGGATTGCTTGAACCTAAGAGTTTGACGCCAGCCTGGACAACATGGTAAGGGAGAGAAGGAAGTAGAAGAAAGAAGGAAGGAAGGAGGAAGGGAAGAAGGGAGGGAGGGAGGGAGGGAAAGAAGGAAGGAAGGAAGGAAGGAAGGAAGGAAGGAAGGAAGGAGAGAGAAAGGAAAGGAAAGGAGGGAGGGAAACTCACAAGTTATTTCTAAAATTCATACCAAATTGCAAGGGATCCAGAATAATCAAAACTATCTAGACAAACAAGAAGTAGAAAGGCTCATACTAATTTCAAAATTAATAAAGCATTGATACATAAGAGAATGTAATACTAGCATAAGGTATACATCAATGGAATTGAAATGAGAGTCTGGAAATACACTCATGCATCTATAGTGAACAGATTCTTTTTTTTTTTTTTTTTTTTAAGAGTTCCAAGATCATTGGAAGGATAAAGAATAGATTTGTGCTTTCAGGGTTTTTTTAACGGGGAGGTGGGGGATCTGAGACAGTCTTACTATATAACCCAGGTTAGCTGGAACTCACAAAGTAGCCCACGTTGGCTTTGAACTCATAATCATCCTCCCTCACCCTCCCAAAAACTCAAATTACAGGTATGTGCCACCACATCTAGCTTCTAAAAATTAGTCTTTTAAACAAACAGTATTGAGAAAAATGGATAATCACATGCCAAAGAATGATTGTGGACCCTTTTCTCATTTATATAAATTAACTCAAAATCAATCAAAGACCTAAATGTAAGGACTAAAACAATAAAATTTTTAGAAAGAAGATACAGGGGACAAATCTTCATAAATTTGGATTTGACAATGATTTCTAGATATGACACCAAAGTCCCAAGTAACAATGACAGAAAGAAATTTTTTTTTTTACTATCTGCATAGTTTTGCTTTTTCCAAACCATCATATGGAACTACATAGAATCATATGTAGCCTTTACATATTTGTTTATTCACTTGGTTGTATGAATTAAAGGTTCCTCCATGTCTTGTCATGGTTTGACAGTCATTTCTTTTTTTCACTAATAACATTTCATTGTCCAAATACACTCAGTTTATCTATGTATTCACCTAGTAAAAGACATCTTGGTTGCTTTTATGCCATATCAATTATGAATATAAAAGTAAAAGGACTAGTGGTTGCCAGGAGTTAGTGGGAAAGAAGAGATGAACGGGCAGAGCACAGAGGATTTTTAGGGCAGTGAAAATACTCTGATATGATACTAATGGTGGATATATATCATTATAAATTCATCCAAACCCATAGAATGCACAACATTAAGAGTGAACCCTAATGTAAACTATTTATTTTGTATGATAGTGATGTGTCTATGTAAGTTCATCAACTGTCATCAATGTACTGATCTGGTAGGGGATGTTGATTATGGCAGAGGCTGTACATGTATGGGGACAAGGAGTGTAAGAGAGATCTCTGTATCCTTCCCTCTATTTTCCTGTGAACTGGGCATGATCAAAAAGAAAATATTCTATACAAAGGTTGCTAGACTATGTAGAAAATGGGAAGACAACCTACAGAATGAGAGAAAACATTTCCAGATCCTATCACTGATACGGGCCTGGTGTTCAGAATATATAAAGAACTGCTAAAACCCAGCAACAAAAAAATGATCCAACGAAAATTAGCAAAGGACTTACATATTTTCCCCAAGAACATAGGCAAATAGCTAACAAGCACATGGAAAGATGTTGTTGTTGTTGTTGTTAGGTGCCATCGAGTCCGTATCTGACTCATAGCGACCCTCTGTACAACAGGGGAAACACTATTGTCATTGCTTCTCTGCTGTTCATAGGGTTTTCAATGGCAGATTGATTTTTGGGAGGGGGTTGCCAGGTCCTTCTCCCAAGCCTACCACTTCTGGTGTTCCCAGGTGGTCTCCCATCCAAGTACTAACCAGGCCCAACCCTGCTTAGCTTCTGAGATCTGACAGGATCGGATTCCACAGGGCTATGGCTGCAGGGATGAAAAGACGGTCCACATTATTAGTCATTGTTGTTGTTAGGTGCTGTGGAATCAGTATCCGACTCATAGTGACCCTCATAGGGTTTTCAATGGCTGACTGTTTCAGGATTGCCTTGGGAGTGGATTGCTAGGTCCTTCTCCCATTTTTGCGGTGCTGGGAATTGAACTCAGGACCTCAGAGAGTGCAGCACAACGCTCTACCCACTGAGCCAAATCCCAGCCCCTATTAGTCATTGGAGAAATGCAAATCAAAATCACAATGAGATTTCCACATTATACCCACCAGGATAGCTATAATCACAAAAAAAAAGGGTAAAAACAAAGCAATAATTGACAAGGATGTGGAGAAACCAGAATCCTTCACACATTAATGGTGGGAATGAAAATCAAAACGGTAGCGCAATTATTAAAACCAGTACGGAAGTTCCTCAAAAAGATAAACAGAATTACCATATGACCCAACAATTCCACTGCTAGGTGGAATTGTTGTGTCACCCAAACAATTGAAACTCATAATCATCCTCCCTTACCCTCCGAAAATTTGGGGTACACCCAAAATAACTGAAAAGAGATGTACAAAACCACTTGTACACACATGTTCACAGCAGCATTATTCACAATAGCCAAAGGCGAAAACAACCCAAATATATAGCAACACATGAATGGAAACAAAACAGTAGGTGGTAAATAGAGCAGAAATATAATATTAGAGGCAAGTGTACTGAAATGGCTACTTTTGAAGAAAGGTAAACTATATCTTCCCCTAATGTGTTGAATCGTGTCTTAAAGTTTCACCCAAAATTTTGTGCGCAAGTTTTTTCCAGTGTAAACATTTTATCTGAACTCCAGTTCCATGGCTCTAAAAATATAAGCATAATTCTACTCAAAATAACGTGGCACAGAGGGTAACGATATTAAAATACAAAGCCCATAGAGTAGTTCTCTTTAATGAAAAAGAGCTCCATAAAGTTTACAAATGTTTACTATAAAGTGTACACCATGTGAACTATAAGTAACCAAAATATGATTATAATCGTTTGTAAATAAAAGAATTAGACTAAATTAATTCTTAAAGACTATTTCAGTGCTAAAGTTCTAATTCTAGAGTTTTCCAAAATATGTAACCATATATAAAAAGAAAACAGAGTTAAGAACTAACTCTAAAAAGTGTATATGTGAAATATGTGTAAAAATATATTTAGTGAAACCTCAGTTTTCTAAAATCCTCAAGAGTATGTATATATGGAGAAAGAGAGAGGGCGAAAGAGAAAGAGAACATGTTACACACGTTGTTGGTAGGTGCCGTCGAGTCGGTATCTGACTCATAGTGACCCTCATAGGGTTTTCAATGGCTGACTGTTTCGGGATCACCTTGGGAGTGGGTTGCCACATCCTTCTCCCATTTTTGCGGTTTTGGGAATTGAACTCGGGACCTTAGAGACTGCAGAGCGGCGCTCTACCAACTGAGCTAAATCCCAGCCCGTGCACACAAGAGCAAGCATAAATGTGCATAATCAGTATAGTATCCTTCAGGTCAATTTCCCCAGGTAAGTAAAATTAAGAAAAATATAAACTAATGTAAATGAGCATTGCTTTGGTTTATACAGCCATCAATCACTCTGATTTCAACATATTATTTACTAAACAATTTGAAAGTCAGTCTTTCTTTATAGAAGGACTATTTTTACCAAACATTCCAGAGCTCATTAGGCAAAGTAGTAGAAAATAATGAAAAGAAAAGCATTCTGACAGCTAGAAGATATTCTGTATTTAAGTTACACAAATATGTATCTGAGAATTTAAATCAATATATAATTACAATTATATTATTCTGATTATGTAATTTTAAGTATTTTTGTACACCCATCTTTTACATATGTATACTATGCTCATAAACACCTGTCATATACACATACAAATACATACACACAGAGGAGAAAAAGTTTAAAATCTTATTCATCCATTCATATTAGCTATATCTTAATCTGTGGGCAGCTGGGAAAGCAAACCACAGTGGTTTTTAGTAAAAGTAACTAGAAAATTTACATTCTGTAGGTATTTAAAAAACAATAGCTCCTGGCTTTAAAAATCATAGGCACATGAGGAGGGGAAGAAATTCATAGTAACTATGTTTTCACAGCATTCTGCACTTCCCTATGCACATCATAGATTACTTTCTGATTTGTCTCCGATCACCAGTTTGTGTTCTATGGAGAAAGGACTGGGCCAGGAATCCCTAGAAACAAGTACCATGTCTGAGACATAGGAGTTTCTCAGTAAACATATGTCTCTTACAACTAAAAAATCTTCCAGATCCATAATTCATTGTCAGTACATTTGTGAAGCTATATATCTTCCACATAAAATATCTCAATTAAGGAGCATATACTACAATTATTCCACTCACTGTATGCAGTATTATTTCTCACTTATTTTATACCCTCTTTCAAATTTCATGTGAACATTATATTAAATGGAGAAAAACTAAAACCATTTCCGCTTAGATCTGGAACAAGACAAGGATGTCCTCTCTCTCCTATTCTATTCAACATAGTAATTGAAGTTCTGGCCAGGGCAATCAGACAAGAGAAAGAAATTAAAGGGATACAGACTGGCAAGGAAGAGGTCAAATTATCATTATTTGCAGATGATATGATTTTATACTTGAAAGACCCCAAAACCTCAATCAAAAAACTTCTGGACCTAATTAATTCCTTCAGCAAAGTTGCAGGCTACAAAATCAACATACAAAA
>VMDO01008380.1:0-10295 GCA_007922755.1 Pedetes capensis
TGGCAGGTCAACACAAAAGAGGAAAACTCTCCACCAGATGGATTGACACAGTGTCTGCAACAATGGGCTTAAACATAAATAAGATCGTTTGCCTGGCACAGAATTGGCAAGTGTTTCGATCTGCTGTACATAGGGTTGCTATGAGTCGGACTCGACTCGACGGCACCTAACAACAACAACAACAAGACCTTGTACTCTGTAAGACTCAGACTTTTGGAAAATTCTAGTGCACGGGGTGTAGGTATAGCCAAAGCATGCCAGCTTCATGGGCTGGTTACTCAGAATCCAAATTTAATTTGATGCAAAGAAATAAAATTATTTTGTCCTATTTCATGAACACACGAATCTATAGACTGAGGTTTATATGTATTTCAAATATTTGTTGGATGCTTTGCAGATGGGGAGGATTTGCTGATAGGTGACAGGGATCCATCTCTGCCAAAAGGGATGGATGTGAACCATGCAGATGAGTGAAGAAGTGAGGAAAGGTGAGCTCCTGGCTGCAGTCGGAGGCCACAGAGGATGAACCACTCCAATTTTGTGGTCTTTGTGGTGTTTTCTTGTGGATCTCTCACCTAATGCTCTGATCCATCTTGCCAAACCTTTTTTTTTTTTTTTTTTTGGTGGGGGAAAGGCCAAAACGTACATATTCAAAAACAAACTAACAAACAACTTCACTCTAACAAATCATTTTATTAGGCTCAAGATGAGTCCCTGCCTGCACAGCTCTCAAATGCCAGAATCTGTGGGTCGAGCAGCCACCTACTTCCCATCAGAATCATGCTGCTTAGGGTTTTACTTGAATGGCTAATTATTGGTCACCTCACCTTCTTGTCAAAACCAAAAGATTATACTTAATGCACAACTTAAGCCGTCCCCTGGACCTCACTTGTTTGGGTTAGCAATCACGTTTTCTCTTCCCTTCTCTCTTACCTTAAGTTTTAGTAATTGCTCTCTGAATTCAAAAGGGTTTCCCACTAGGCCATTGAAATGTTGAAAAGCCCCCTGACATGGGGAAATGCTTATCTGCACTCTGAGAGAAAGAGCTGGGACAAATATGTGCGGCTTTGGTACATGACAGGACGCAGATTTCTTGTGAGCAATTTCTTAACTTTCAGCTTAATAATAACTATAATTAACTTGGAGCATTGAAAGCTGGTTAGAAGTGTTTTTAAGCAGTAACTAAAAACTTTAAAGATGGTAAATAAGTCATAATGATGATCTTTTCCACATTGTAAACATAATGCTCAGTGTTTCTTTGGGGTTTGCAAAATGCAACAGTGCTTTCTCAATCTACCTTTCCAGAAACAAAGAAGATAAAGCCTTTTCTTTGGGGTTTTCTTTTATAACTTGACCAGCCCTGGGTAAATCTTTCAAGGTTGTATCCAATGATCTGCTACCAGTGAGTCTCCTTCTGAAAGAAAGGTGACTCAAAGCAAGTGTATTTTAGGACCACCTCTACATCCTGACACCAACAAGGTGTGGGTGCAGTGATAAAAAGGCAGATTTTTATCCTGAAAAATACAAGTCACTCAACTCCAACAGGCCTAATATTGAACCTCATCCTCCAGTCACTAGCAATGAGATTTTAAATAAGTAACTTATAGCCTTGTCTATAGGGTAATGATTACAATGGCTTTTGCACTTACCATGCTCTTTACATGGAGGCTGGACTTTAGCTTAGTTGGTAGAGTGCTTGCTCTGTGGATTATGATGCCCTGGGTTCAATCCCCAGCTCCAAAAAAATGGGAGAAGGACTCAGCAGCCCACTCCTGAAGCAATCCTGAGATAATCAGCCATTGGAAACCTTATGAGTAGCAGGGAAGCATTGATAATAGTGCCAGGCATGGAACAGTGTCAGGGAGTGTTTCATTCTGTTGTACATAGGGTCACTATGAGTCAGACCCACCTCAAGGGCACACTAAGAGCAACAACAAACAACAACATGTTCTTTTCTGTTTAAGGTCCTGGTGCATATCATTTCATCTGCCTGCAGGTCCAGTTCTTTTGTGTCTGACTCATAGCGACCCTTATAGGGTTTTCTATGGCTGATTGTTTTGGGATTGCCTTGGGAGTGGATTGCTTCCTTCTTCCATTTTTGTGGTGATGGGAATTGAACCCGGGACCTCAGAGACTGAAGAGTGGTGCTCTACCAACTGAGATAAATCCCAGCCTTTTCATGCTTAATAGCTTATTGTAAATATGATTTCCACTAAAAAACCTCTTTTGACCTGAATCCCTTATACCAGGTGATATCCCTACTACATGGACTCCCACTCAAAGGACCTGTCCTATTCTTTTTTTTTTTTTTTTTACTGGAAATTTTTAATGTACACCTTAATGTGATTCATTCTGACATACTTTTCATTGTGACATTTCCATATATGCATTTTGTTGTACATTATACATATAAGTTCCCCCTTACCCTCTTCTGAGCTTCCTCCCCTGTTCCCCCCCACCTGCACCTGTCCTATTCTTTACAGCACACCAGCAAGTCATAATGAAATCAAGTTTCAGAATACTCTGTCTTCACTGCTGGAATATAGACTCCTGGGGGGAAAGGAGTGTTTATCTGGCTTACCATGATACCCCAAGTTCTTACATGGCCTTACAGCACATGCTCAATAAGTAGCTATTAAATGAATTGATGGGTGACCTTTCTTTTGAGATTGGTTGCAATGCCTACAACAGAGCTATGCATGGAAGCAGACATAGCAACCCATTTTAACTTTATTTCTCCTCCTCTGTTTCATTGGTATTACCCAGATGCTTTCTTCTACAAACTCCAAATTATTTCCAACTGTTCAGGTCTTGTTGAAGAATCATAATTTTAGGGTGGGAGATATGGGTAGATTATTACTTTATGGATTCTTCTGTTAAGGACATAATAGTTAAACTCAGAAAAGAACTTAATTGTCAGAGTCATCTGTTCTATTTGACAGCACCTTCAGTACCAAGGTCTCTGTCTTGTACTTCTTGGTCTAAAGTTCTAGCTTCCTCACTTCATTCAGCATATATTGTATTCTACTTATTTTTTTCTTAATCTCTAACATTTTCTCAAACTCTTGCCCAGCCAGGGGCATTCAACAGGTTACCCAGGTGACTAAACTTACAGGGGCCTGGTCCAGCTGAGGCTTTTAATAGAAAAAAGAACTGAATTGAGCATACATTACTCATTTGCAAATAAAATATTCAAAGATAATTTTCTTTAAATCTGAAAAATAAGCAGAATTCATTTGCCATAGATAGAGCACCTATAATGAAACTCCAAAAAGGAGTTTGGTGATTCTTTTTTTTGTTGTTGCAGGGACTGGGGTTTAGCTCAGGTGGTAGAGTGCTGTTCCATACTTTCTGAGGACCTGAGTTCAATCCCTAGCACTGCAAAACTGGGAGAAGGATGGCAGTCCACTCTCAAAACAATCCTGAAATAATCAGCCATTGAAAATCGTATGAGGGTCACCATGAGTTGGACCTGACTCAATGGCACCTAACAATAACAAAAATCTTTTGCTGTATGATTCATCAGAATTCGTACTGTAAAACTTTCAAATTAGTCCACTGCATGATTCAATGCTAAAAGTGCTCAAAATTGTGGATTTTTTAAAAATTCAGACACTCTGGATCTTTTGAAGTTTATAGACTTTTTGGAAGAAGTGGAACCTGACTGTAAAGATTAGATTATTCTATACAGCTACATGGCTGAGTAGTAGAAAGTTGTTGAGGCTATTAACAGAACTAAGATCAAAGGCTTCTGGGAACTAGTCAATGTCCAGAGAGAATTAATCTTTGCGGCCCCTCAGAGATAACAAGATTATATTGTTTGGATAATTCATATTGATCGGAACACACCAGATGAGAACATTCCTCATCTGTTGAAGAGAGTACAGGTATTGATATTCATACTAGATGATAGATTGAAGGGTCACAGCACATGGAGGTTGGATTTATTTTCCATTATAATCTGGCCCCATCCTAATGGAATTAGAAATTCCAAAGAAGTACAGAACAATCTGAGAAAATGAAATCACCCTTTCAGAAGCGACTCATTCATTTGGATGTGATGAATCATGCAAACTTCCTTGCATGCTTTTGATGCTTAAAGAGGGAAAGTTTCTGAATTATCAAGTATCTGTGATAGCTCTGTCATTCAGTTTCTAGTGTTACTCAAACTCAGTGTTTGGCAGTGTTTTTGTTTGCATGGCTGTGTGCCAATACATTCGATTTAGTTGTCACTGAGACCCATCATCAGTAATATAAACCCTGTATCAGAATTACAATGCTTCCTAACTAATGCATCCACTCTTCTTGAGATTGAGTTTGCTAAACAGTAGCGATCCTCCTAGTCTGGCTAGCCCTAGGCAGAAAGCTGCTAGTTTTTCTGGGAAGAAATTTGGCTAAAGTAACTTCTTGAGTTGCTTTAACATTATCCATAAAATCTATTAAAAGTAACTTTTGTTATAGGAGTGCAAAAGCAATAATTATAAAAACTAGGAAAATATTGAAAAGCACAAACGAAAATACTATCTTAGCACTCAGACAGACATGCACTGTTAATTTTTCTTGTGTATATTTCTCATTTTCTTTGCTGCTATAGATATAGATGTGAGAACTCATATATCAATTTATTATGAATATGTGTGTCTCAAAATGATGGAACATACTGTTTAGTAAACATATTTTAAGCTTTATAATGTGATATAATATTAATAATGGTGGTGATGATGCTGATTATTACTTTGTGCCAGGTACGAGGCTAAGCACTTTATAGGAAATATCTCATTTAATCTTCATGGTAATGCTATGCGGTACTATTGCCACTCTCATTTTATATGTGAGGAAACTGACACTTGATGAAGTTAAGTAACTGCCTGAAGTCATCCAAATAGTTATTAGTGGAGCCAGAATTTGAAATGATGTCTCATTCTAGAACCTGTGATCTTAACCATTACACTATACCATTTGTTATAATTTGACTGTAAAATGTCCCCCAAACGTCATGTATTTGAAGATTTGGTCCCCAGGTGGTGGTGCTGTTTGTGGAGGCTGTGGAACTTTGGGAGGTGGGATCCTAACTATGTGGTAACCATTCCCTGGGGACAGGCCTTTGGGGATTACACTGGACCTCCAATTCTAGTTGCTCTCTGCTCCTGCCCTGCCAGGACATGAGGTCATCTGATACCTGTCCATGGCCTGGCATGGTGCCATACCTCCCTGCTTCTGCAGATTGATCCTCTAAACGTGAGCTCCTAATAAATCTTTCCTCCCATAAGTCTGCTTTGGTTTCTCTGCCACAGCGATGCACCAGCTGACCATTTTCCTTCTTAAGACATCAAATGTTCTTTTATCATACTTTAACGTGTATATACAGTATCACAATATTGATGAACCTATTATTATCCATATGTGATATTTCCAGTTTTCTGATAGTATAAATAACACTGTAATGAACATCATTCTAGATAAATGTTTGCCTAAATCTTGGGTAAGTTTCTCTTAGATGATGGCTTGGAAATAAGGATTTGAACATAAGCAGCTTATTTGGTGCCCCAGGAAACATCAGCAAGGGAAGTGAAAAAGGGAAAAGGAGAAAATCAGTACATCAACTTTCTCTCTCTCTGTGTCTCTTTTCTTTTCTTTTCTTTTCTTTTTCTTTTTCTTTTTCTTTTTTTTTTTTTTGTGCAGCACTAGAATGTAAGGCCTCAACCATGGTAGGCATGTGTTCTACCACTGATCAATACCCCCTATCCCTTTTTTATTTTCTATTTTAAGACAAGTTCTTGATAAGTTCTACAAGCTACCTCTGGTCCTAAACTTGCAAGCCTCCTGCCTCAGACTCCTGATTGTCTGAGTGGCTGATATACAGGCATGAGGTGTGCCATGACGCTTGACAAATACATCATTTCTTAATGAGCAAGTCCCTCTTGTAAGATAACCGAGGCTCCATTCCATTGTCACCTTTGGGAGTCTGTACTGAACTCACAGTTGTCCCCACTGAGGGTAAGGAATACTTAACTTCTGTCCCTCCTTGACAGAGGACTTTTTCCAGGGGAGTTAACTTCTTGGAACTTCCAGCCAAACTCATGTGTGATCTGGCCCACTTCCTTACCCAGAAAAAGTCCCAAGCAGAGAGTTAGTTGTTGGTGCTGACAGTTGGAAACCAGATTAATAGATGGGATATGGGTGGGTACCGACAGCATCTGCTATTATGAAGATCATGATGTTTCCTTCTGGATAAGTTTAGAGTATATGACATTGTGGAATATGTTAAATTTTATTGCCAAATTGGCACACAGGAAGGTTGTACCAATTTGCACATAACTTCCACACTGTGAACAATGTTGGGTTTGCCATATTTGGTCAAGTCATTGTATATCCAAAAAAAAAAAAAAAAAGGTATCTCATCTGCATTTTCTTCATCAGTGGTGCAGTTAAGCTTTTTAAAATATATGCTTATTGCTGTTGTTAGGTGTTGTTCAGTTGGGTCTGACTCATAGTGACCATCATAGGATTTTCAATGGCTGATTGTTTCAGGAGTGGACAGCCACATCCTTCTTCTATGTGCTTATAAGCATAATTAATATTCCTTTTAGTATGTGCGTCTCCCTTCCTTTACTTGGACCATTTTTCTTTTGGGGTGTTCATCTTTTTTAATCTACTATTTTCTTTTGCATTGAAAATATTTTTCCTAGTTCTCTGCCTCTTAGTTTTTATAATTTTTATTAACATGAGGAAGTTTTTAATTTTTATGTACTTTCACTTATAGGTCAGTTTCTTTTTGAACTCAGACTATTCATGCATAATTCTTTTTACTATTAAAGCTTTAAAAGCAACATATTTGGTAATTATTTTGCTTTATAGTTTGAGGTGGTGCTGGGGATTTAGCTCAGTTTGTAGAGTGCTGCTCTGTGTTCTCTCTGAAACCTTGGTTTGCCCCTCAATACTGAGAAAATGGGAGAAGGATGTGGCAATCCACTTCTGAAGGAATCCCGAAACAGTCAGCTATTGAAAGCTCTTTGAATAGCAGAGAAGCACTGATATAGTGTCAGGCATGGCACAGTGTCAGGGAGGGTTTCATTCTGTTGAACATAGGGTCATTATGAGTCGGACTTGACTCTATGGCACCTCACAACAATGTGATTTAAGGCAAGAATCAAATAGATTATCTTTCCCATACTAATTTGAATTGCTACCATTTACTAATCTTATGTAACAGATCAATGTATTAAAAACAAAGATTTAGAGACTTCTTGATTGCTTTGTATGGTCTTATTTTTATGGGTATCTATGGATGGAATACAAAAAGGCTATACTTCACTATTCTTACTCATTTTAAGAATTTCAATTACCTATACTCATGATCATGTATGATCTACTATTTCAAAATTCTGGCTACCTATGTAGTATAGCCACCATTGACTATATTCGTGGCATGAACATACAAAAATCCTCATGATTATTTTTTTCCTGTATTCTTTAGCATTCAAGCCAACAAGTCACATTCTTAACATCATCTAGATGTTAACATTATTTTATCTTGAATTTTTATTATAAACATAACTTGAACATGATTTTTAAATTACCTTGTCTCTGCAGGAGGCAACATTCTCCTCAGTGGGACACATTATTTGGTATAAAGTAAAATTCTAGAAATTGGTACATGTTGAATCAGCCACCAGGGACTCCTTATGTTTCCACAAATGCCATATCAGTAGCATAAGAATGAAAATTGCCTGTAAGTGTTCAAACTTCAACAATATGCCTTCTCTGATTTTGTAGATAGATGTAGTGAGCCAATGCTGTGGTGCACAGTGTTACACATGCCTGTTACTCAGCTCCCTGGTTCCCTGGTTCAACATGTGCCTGTCTTATTGCACACTTACCATTTGCCAAGTTCTGCCCCTCAAAGCTGAATCTCTGTGGTCTCATCCCACTGTATTACAATGTCAAGGACTTGCTTATCACAAGGGGTTAAGGTAATCCATGGTTCCAAAAGAAGCCTCAGAATGGCCTCCTGTCAATACTGTCAGTGGAATAAACTTTCTCCAGAAAACATTCCAGCAACATTCTGTTGTGAGTGGAATTGTGTCTCCCTCAAATTCACATGTTAAGGTCCTAACTGCCAGTGCCTGAGTATGATCTTATCTGGAGATGGGTCTTTACAGAGATAAATAAGTTAAAATGAGGTCATTACGGTGGGCATTGATCCAATATAACATCTGTCCTTAGAAAAAGTAGAAATATAGACAGAGACAGACATGAAGAGAGAAGATGATGTGAAGGGACACAGGCATTCCTGATGTGAAGAGACACTGTGTCTCTTTTTCTACAAACCAAGGAACACCTGAGGATCCTAGTGAGGAGAGAGGCCTGGGACAGCTCTTTTCCCAGTGCTTTCAGAGGGAGCATAGCCTGTGAGCACCTTGATCTTAGCTTTCTGACTTCCTGACCTGTGAGATAATCAGTTTTGTTGTTTAAGCCATTCACCTTGTGGTGATTTTTTATCATAGTGCTCACAAGCCAAATGCACTTTCCTTGTCCTTTTTACTTCTTTGTTCTTTCCAAATATCCTTCCTATACTTCTAGAAGAGATCTGTCACATTTTAGTGAGCTTTATATTTTTCTAATTGTTTCTGAATAGGTAAGACATAAGTAAGGGGGAAAAAAAACTCTAAGAGAACTAAACAACACAAAACAAGTAGGTAGAAACTGAGTCTTCTCAGGGATTCCCTGGGTCACTCCAACACTTACCCTTCAAGTCTCCTTCCATACATCCATATATTGTATATCTTAGTTCTATGATTGCCCATTGTTTTGTTTTGTATTTTCTCTAATTGACTTTGGAGATGGAGACTATTTCCTTCTATGTAACCTCAGCTCTTCGTAAATGTGAGTTTAGCAAACAGTTCACTGGGCAGTTTCAGGCAGTCTGCTGAATTAAAAAAGCTAGACTTAAGGCTCTGATTCTTTTTAAGACCTAAACAATCCTGTTATTTAGCCATGTATATCTTTGAGGTCAAGTAAGAAATGAGAGAATGTTTTGCTTAGGGAGCAGAGCAAGGGGTCAGAGAGGAACCTGGGCAATGCTAGAAAGATTGAGGAGAAATAATGTCACTCACAAGGAAGTAGAAGCTTTGTTGATTTGGCTTTTCTTTTGCTGTTTTTAATGTTCACCAGAAACTGACTTTGAATTAGCACTGGATCTGAGCAGCAGTCTAACATCCTGGTTTTAAACTTGGTCTTGGTGGCCTATATTTATGATACTAGTTCTACCACTAGTCAGCTGTGTGACAAACAAATGATTTAACCTCTCAGCAGTCAAATTTTTCTCTGGGAAATAAAGAAAACACTTGTTGTTAGGTGCCATCGAGTTGGGTCTAACTCATAGTGACCCTATGTACAAGAAAACGAAACTCTCCCTGATTCTGTGCCAGGCACACGATCTTATTTATGTTTAAGTTCATTGCTGCAGACACTGTGTCAATCCATCTAGTTAAGTTTTTTTCCTTTTTTTTTTTTTTTTTTTTTTTTGTTGACCTGCCGCTCTCCCAAACATGAGGTCCTTCTCCAGGGATTGGTCCCTCCTGACTACATGTCCAAAATACATAAGATGCAGTCTAGCCATCCTTGCTCCCAAGGAGCACTCTGGTTGCACTTCTTCTAGGACAGATCTGGTAGTTCTTTTGGCAGTCTATGGTATATTCAATAATCGTCTCCAGCACTATAATTCAAAAGCATCAATTCTCCTCCTGTCTCCCTTATTCAAAGTCCAGCTTATACAACTATATGATGTGACTGAAAATACCATGGCGTGAATCAGGCGCACCTTTGTCTTCAATGTGATATCTTTACTTTTCAGTACTCTACATAGATCTTTTGCCACAGCTTTTCCCAAAGAAATGTGTCTTTTGATTTCTTGACTGCTGCTTCTACAGGTGTTGACTGTGTTGTTGTTGTTGTTAGGTGCTGTCGAGTCGAGTCCGACTCATAGCAACCCTATGTACAGCAGATCGAAACACTTGCCGATTCTGTGCCAGGCAAACGATCTTATTTATGTTTAAGCCCATTGTTGCAGACACTGTGTCAATCCATCTGGTGGAGAGTTTTCCTCTTTTGCATTGACCTGCCACTCTTCCAAACATGATGTCCTTCTCCAGGGATTGTTCTCTCCTGACTACATGTCTGAAATATGTAAGACGCAGTTTGGTCATTTTTGCTTCCAAGGGGCACCCTGGTTGTACTTCTTCTAGGACAGATTTGTTGGTTCTTTTGGCAGTCCATGGTATATTCAATAGATA